>CAKNXH010001704.1:221421-239671 GCA_932178445.1 Andricus quercusramuli
CTTTCTTGGATAAAAATGCAACTATTTGGTTGAAGATTCAATAATTTTGTTAAAAGTCATCATTGTTGTTTAAAAATTCAACTTTTTGTTGAAAATCTTTTCTCTTAATTTTCCTCAAGTAATATCATCAATGATGTTTAGTGATAAAAATGTGTCATCTAATATTTGAAAATAATTTTCTAACAAGTTCTATAAATAATTTTATTTTCTTATTGAGCACATGTTCATAAAATTCATTCATAATCAAATTATTATTCCGAGACAATACTGACCATATATTTCAAGGCAAATTAAGGGGAAAATCGAATTTTTTCTGCCTTTAATCGTCACCACTAGGCGCTTGTTTCTAGAATTTGTTAGAAAATTATTTAAAAATATGGAAGGACAAATTTTATCACTAAGCGTTAACTGATGACATCATTTGAGTAAAATTAAGAGAAAAAACGATTTTTTCTATCTTCAAATGTCCGCACTAGGCATTTATTTATATAATATGTTTATAAAGTCAATAAAAAATATCGGAACACAAATTTTTATCATCGAGTATCATTTTTTCGATAAAAGGTGGATAAAAGCAAGTAATTCAAACGTAAAAATGTACTATGAAAACGGAGAAATCGACTTTTTTCGCTGTTCGCATTAAAATAAATGTTCAGGGGTAATTGTCAAATTAAAGGCAAACTTGAAGTCCCAGTAATAGAACATTAACTTAGAAACTCGTGCTGATTTTTTTAAAATTTAATAAACACTTATTATAATCCTCTAAAAAATAGTCAGTTCTTTGTTTTTCATTTTTGTTCCTATTTACTTTAATTTAATATAAGAACACCCGAAACGTCATTACCGTACGGCGCGGGCGTCCCAACCTCACTTAGCACAAGGATAAACTGATTTTCTCCTTTTTTTAGACAGTACCTGAAAAACGCTTAACGAATCAAGTTTGTAAACTTCACATGAACATAAATTTAAGGTATTTACATGTTTTAAGTCAAATAAATAATATTGTTGAAGCTTTGAAGTCTGTCCCTCAATTTTTGCCATTTCGGACGTCATTACCGTACGTCTTTTTTCTAGTGAAATATTGTAGTTACAGTTGAGTAATAAATACAAAACTATTAGGTGTATCGTTTATTGTAAGATTTTATCAAATCGAGCTTAAAATATTAGGTCTCTTTTTTGTGAATCCGATATTAAAACTGAAAAGTGCATCTTGACAACAAAAACGTCATTCCCGTACGTGCGTTAAAAACCATTTTCGGGGTGAAAAAAAATTATAAAAACCATTCCGTTACTTGCTTGGCGGTGTTTTCTTTTACAAGTAGGTGACTTTTTATAATTAAAATCTGTTATTTTTTTATAAACATTAAAAAAGGTTAAATTTTAACATTTTTCACGCATCATCACCGTACGGTACAATAAAACAGCGTACGACTGATTATATGCGCGTGCGAGTGGATTCATTATTATTTCTTATTTTTATAATTGCCCCTTTTGGGTTTAAAATTTTTACATGTGATAAGATAAATTTCGGTTATGAAATATTTAATTCTTAATAATAATATGATTGCCACTGTAGGTGCTAAGATTTGCCTACAATTTGACAATTACCCTTAAACAAACCCTGAAAAATTGGGCTACCTAAATCACCTAGAAACCGAATGCTTGATTTTGTTTGAAGAAAAAATCCCAAATCTGTTAAGGATGCCTTCTATAAATTAAGTGTTTTGGAAACTAGTTTTTTATTTAATGTCGCTGTGCGGCGCACATGAAAAAATGTTCAAAATAATATTCCGTCTTACATTTTGAACCGATTTTAGAGTTCTTGTTCAACAAAAGCCAAATTAATTCTTAAGAGATTCGTGATTGCCGACTTTCAAAAAAATTGATCAATTTTTTACATTATCATTTTTTTTTTAGTATAATTTTTGCAAAAATTATTTTATTTTATTTTCGGATGCATTAACATATGCGTACTATTTCACACAACTTTCAATTGGTATACAATGCGAATTTGTTTTTAGCAATAACCTTTGTAATGAAATGACAATATAGTACTCTCAATATACAATATACAAATTTCTAAAAAAAATTACCTCAAACTTTGAAAATTTTCCTAAACTTTGTATTTCTTTATAAAGATGAGAAATATACTTCAATTTTTTGTTAAAATTCTTGTACGTGACTGAACATTGGATTAAAGAGAAAAGTCACTTTATAAATATTGAAAATCATTAAAAAATCTTAGACTGCTGTATTGGAATCTTTAAAATTTTAATTTTGTCAAAGTTCATCTTTTTTCAATAAAAATTAATTACTGTTCAGACTATATCAATTAAAAACCGCATTATATGGCTATTTTTAGCATCTAAACAAGGTTCTTTCAACGTAATCATCTAGTAATAAGAAATTTGTAATATTTTTTCTAACAATTCGAGCGAAAACAAAAAATTGACAATTGGTTAAAAAGAAGTTAATGAGAAAAAATGCTTTCTTGAGGATTCACAGGACTTAGGTATTTAATTCATTCCGTACAATTTTCGTCAAACATATGCCAAAGTAATATTTAATTACGACATATTACTATTTTTTAACATTATTATTAAAGTTAGTATTTTAAACATACTGGAGCAATTGCAAACAGATTAAACAAAATATGAATCTTACCTTCTTTATTTTTCCCAATAAGTTGGATGTTTCTGCCAATATAGAATTTCGCTGAAAAATTAGAGCCGGGAAATGCAGGGAATAAGTGTAAAACATTAATTCACCAAAAAATTATAATTCACGGTATATGTGCATCATTGCACTTATACATTTCAGAACGAATTATTTGTAGTTTAAAAATTAATTTCAGCCGTTTTCAGCTTGTTTTTGTATGGAAAAACCTATTCTAAAGTGAAAGGATATTTTTCAATGTTATTTGAATAAATTTCAACAATTATTTATAACATTAAAATATTTCATATACTTGCTGTCCTATTGCTTTTAAATCGTTCTAAAAAGTTGGGCGATGGTCAATTCCGCCCTGGGTACCTGGGAGCAGTTCCCCCACTACACGGCTTCCCCTCACTCAGCTAAACTGCTGCCGTCGAGCCTGGTCAGCGAGAGTTCTTTGTATCTAATGAGGTCTCAAATGCGGAATATAACTTTTTTCCAATTTAGCACTTGTCAATTCATAAATATAATATTCAAAATCTGCGAATTATAATGATTCCAAAATATGTTATTTTACCTAAAAGGTTGAAAATTAAAGAATAAATGTTCAAAATATGAGACATTTTTTGGACAATTTTTCCAAATATTTCACTCAAATCCACTGCAGTAGCTTTAATTTATTGGTGCAATATTTTACCTAACTTGTGAAATTCCGGAAGATAAAATTTCTTACATTTGAATATATTTTAATTAATATCATAAATTTAGTTTATTCCACAAACAATTACATTTCTTTAAAAATTATTCCTAAGTAATCTTGCACTCTCATTCCAAAAGAATGAATAGTGTCATCTTTAGCTCAATTTGGAAACTCATGAACAAACATAATTAATTTTTTTTACTTCTCAACCAATTTGTTTATGAAAATTTATTAAAATTACTATTTCAACACATAAAAAGCAGAATATGGAGAAAATCTAAAAAATTTCGTTTCGTCGAAAAAAAGTTAAAACCTGAATTCAGTCGATAAAGAAAAAAAGTCTGAGCCAAAATGTTTAATTATTCAACATTGAAGAATCGTTCGAAAAATGTATAAATCTTTAAAATTATATAATTTTAGGCAATTTGAAGCTATAAACATTAATTTATACATTGAAATTTGTTCCAAAATCTTTTTTAATATTCGCTTAAAAATTTGTTTTAAAAATTATTTTTAAAATTTTTCAGGGATCTAATGCAAATTTTGTTATTGATTATCTTGAAACTAGAATTTTTCCTACAATTTTTTGAAAATCCGAAAAAATGAAAAAAAATTGCTTCGAAACCTTCCACATTCTATTTTGAACATTTTTAAAAACTAACTTTAAAAAAAAGAATTCATGTTTAGTTTTTCTAGGAATTTCAATAAAATTTGTTTCTTCTTTTGAAACCTTTCAAAATGCTGAGAAAGCTGTTAAATGTTGTGTTCAAAATCTTCGAATCTTTTCAAAATTCCTAAATATATCTTAAACTTATTCGAATTTTTTCCAAGTTAATAATTCACTAAACATTTCTACAGTTTTTAATAAAAATCACTTTTTCTGGGTTCAAAATGAACTATTTTTGACTGAAAATTCATTTCTTTGGTTGGAATTTTTACCGTTCTGTAACTTTTTCGTTTAGTTATGGGCCATGTATAAACTACTTAAGCAAATCAACCAAAAAGTTGAACTTTCAATGAAAAAGATAAATTTCCAACCAAATAGTTAAATTTTTAACTGAAAAAGATAAAATTTCAACAAAAAATGGAATAGTTTAATTGTCAGTTAAAAAAACTTATTTTCAGCCAACGAAACAAATTTTCATAAAAATAGTTAAATTTTCAACCAAAGAGATGAACGTTCAACTAAAAAAATGAATTCTTAACAAAGTATTTGAATTTCTGATAAAAAAGATGACTTTTTAAAAGAATAGTTGCATTTTCATCAAAATACCAACCTCAATTTTTCCCCCCCCCCCCCCTCATGCTGGTAATATAGCTTATGGAAAGTACGGCCAGGCCACTTATTTTTTTTAGAACTATACATACCACTGTATGTAACTTCATTTATCAATTTTTATTATACAACCGACAAAACACGAGAAAATCCGCCAGGAATTGACCTCCACTCATTCTGTTTACTTCTACTTAAATTCTATTTATTCTATTTAATTTCGATTATTATACCGAATGTATTCATTCTGTTATCATGTATTGATTCTTTTAATAAAATTAGTTTTTTTCTGATTGAAAATTCATGCATTTTGTTTAAAATTTGTATTTTTGGATAGAAAATTTCTTCTTGGTTGAAAATTCATCCTTTTTTTGTTAAAAATGCAACTCCTTGTTTGAAAATTAATCTGCTTTAGTTGAGGATTCAACTACTTTGTTGAAAATTCCTCTTTTTTGGTTTAATTCCACTGTTTTTGGTTTAAAAGTTAAAATCTCTTTTTGTTATTCAAATATCAACTATTACAATATGTTCCGTTGAGAAATAATTTTTTGGATTGAAAAATCAACTACTTCGTTTAAAGCTAAAATATATTGTAAAAAATCTCCTGATCAGTTATCATGGTTATCACATATGTGACATTCTTGTACAAATCGTACAGATTTGGACGAAAATTGACCAACCCATTTTTGATTAAGCTAATACTCTTTTTACGGGTTCATTATCGAAAAAGAGAAGATACGTATTTGAGGATTTTTTTTCTCAATTTTTTGGGAAATAGGAAGGGTTGAAAAATTCAGAATTTGAGTGAAGACTATTTTTTTAAAAATGCATAACTCCTGTTGTATTTAAGCAAGAGACCTTATTTTTTTCATTTGAAAGGTAAAAGAACGAGCTTCAATAAAAAAATCAACCCAAAAATATTATTAACAAATTAAAATTGTTATAAACAATTACAATTTTTTAATCGATTTTTAACTAGTTTGACCCCCATGAATTAAGTTCTCAGTATTTTTATCGTATTCTACGTCAAATTTCCGATCGGAAACGATTTTTTCCAAAATGGTGAAATTATTATTACTATCGGAAAAAATTTAATGTATCTAGCGCTGTCGAGCGCGATACCTCACACCGGCGCGCGGATCACATTGCACGGCCGATTTTCTTCTTTGATATCGTTTTTCTCTTAAATATAAATGATTATTATATATCTTTAATTAAATAATCTTATTTCTTAGACAAGATAACTTTATTAAAAATCCAAGAAATAAATAAATAATAAGAAGTAAAAGAAAAACATCATTATACATTATAATTATGCATTATCGTTATACAGTATCTACATTCTTCAAATTTTAACATTTCTTATTTACACATTTTTAATATTTTCCTTTTCATACATTAAAAAAATATATAAATGAGTATAAATACCATTAACAAATATCGTAAAGTAACGTACAGTAACTCTATATACAATATTTCATATATTCTTCGCTGAATTGAATGAAGCCTACATTTTATTTGACAGAATTCTGATTGAAAAGTATTATTTACACTGAAATATATTATCAAATATTTTGATGAAATCTTCGTGCATGCTTAGTAAACTATCACAGCTATGTTTTTATAATACGAATAAACCAATACGGTGATACTGTAATTACGATTCTTCTAATTATATTCATTAATTTTTTATTATGATTGCTTTCTATAAAAATGATACCTAAATTTTAAAAAAAATTAATATTTTTTAATGGAAAAACGAATAATAATGCAACGTATCTAATTTAAAAAAATCAGACGTTGACAAACTAGTAAACACGAATTTTGCAGATGAATCCTCTCTCATTATTATGACTCGCACTGCTTTACACTTATCATATTTTTGAGAACTGTCATAACTACGAAGAAAAACATCTTTACATTAAAAATGACATCAACTTTCTTTTTTTTTTTAATGCACAAATTTTTCTCATCAGGACATGCCTGTAACCGTTTAGTTTCTGTCAGAATATACTCTGTCCCTTCAGAAGATGTCTCCTCTTCAGAATACATTACTTTTTCTGATTCTGCAGAACTTTCACAGGTCATCTGAAACTGAAGTTCATCTTCCAAAGTTTCGTTTGCTCTTTCGGAAACGCAAAGGTTGAACCAATCGTCCGAAACAGTTTCAGATACTGAATCTTCAGTGTCCGGCGTTCCTGTTTCCATTTCAGGATTAAGAGCTTCATAATAAAAAAAAAAAAATATTCTGATCTGACATGGTGACAGAATTTTCCTCATTATTTGCGCCTGTTATGTCATTTTCGGATGAGGCTTCACCTGCAGAATTCGCGTTTACATTGAAGGACGCATCTGATTCTTCCATCTCAGAAGAAGTACTCTTTTGCGCATTTTTATATGCCTGTTTCTCCGTTGAAAGTTTAGATTTAATATAGTTTTCCACATTCATCATCTCCTGGTCGAGTTCATCCACAGAATAATTTCGTTGGCCATTTTTCAGTTCCACCTGTAAAAAATTTACTTTTTCAATAATTTGTTTGCAAAATTTGTCAGATACTGCTTTTAAATGAAAAAAGCTCTGTTTTCGAAAAATTGAAAAAAAATAAGTACTTGTTATTACCCTTTCGTAAATTACTGTTTAGTCACTTCTTATGGAATGTTCAAGGAATTATTTCTACCTAATGATTTGTAATCCCCCCCCCCCCCACACCCTTATACTATGCCACATAAATTCACCAACAAATAAAAAATAGCAGTTTTATTGAAAATGCATACTAAAGACGGTATTTTCTTTCATTTTTGCAACATTCATTATTCTTATTCGATAAGTTTCAAGTTTTCCAGTATTTTCAAATTCATTTTTCATTGTTCCAATACTTATTATTCCTTATGATCAAATATATCCAGTGATATAGTTGAAAAATGTAAAAATTAGTTATGTTTTTTCAACATATTTTTCAATTATTTAAACAATTTCTTCATGCACTCTCTAAGTTTGAATCACTGAGATTCCACTGATTTTCAGTAAATATCCTTACTCACTTTAATCGGTGACGCATTTCTGGCTGTTAAATCAGTGAAATTGCATTGTTAATCAGTAAAAATTCTTATGGATTTGATTCTGTGACCCATTTCTCACTGATTCAAAAGAGTATGATTTTTTTCAACTAAATCGTGAAAAGGTAGTAGTTTCTGGAATGTCACAATTAACGAATTATTATATTAATTAAATTAAACAATTTTGATTTGTTCGAACAATTTTCTCCCTCTGTAAATCGTGAAAAGTTATTATTTTCTGGAATTGATGACGGCAGCTAATGAACGTTCAGAGTGATCTTTTTTATAAAAGACAGTTTGCAATTGTTTCAACAATTGAAATCATTTGCTACTGTTCATAGGAAAAATGGAGAAAATTCGAGTTTTTTTTTTAATCTCTTAGAGTTTAGACCATACGCTTATTAATAAGTATTTTTTTTATCTCAATGGAATGAATTTCAAAAAAATCTATGTACAACATACCTGAAATTAAAAAGTTTAAAAGAAATTATTATTCTTCAAAAAATAGGGTATAAGTTCTGAGTTAAGAAAGTACTGAGTAATAAGCGCCATAGTGTTAAAAAAGTCGAAGAATTTTCTCCTACTTCCCTTTGAAGATATATAAAAGAAAAAAAATTCTTAACAAATGAAAATTAATTATATAATTGCCAAATATCGTTAAAAATATATTTCTCTCTACGTGCGTTAGTTGTGTCAATAATTGCAGAAAATAATACATTTTACGATCTACAGGTGGAAAAATGTTTAAATAAAAAACTTTTTCAAAAATAATTACCACATATATTATGAAAGATATATTACTCTTAACATTCATCAACTGTATCATTTAGCCAAAAAAATGATATTTTTTTACGATTTACAAGGGAAAAGAAATGGTTGAAACAAATAATAATTGTTGAAACGAATCAAAGTTAGTTATGAATACTTGTAAAATTGACACTCATTGAATAAAAATAATTTATGTTGCAAAAATCTAAAAAAAAACGTATTTAACATGAATGTTCCATGAAACTACTATTGTGCATTTCTTGTGGCATTTTCCGGGCAGGGTCAAAATCAAAAGTTATTGGGAGAATTTATGCCTTGAAAATTCCTTAAGATGTGATTAAACTTTAATTTACAAAAACCTATTAACAAGTGTTTTTTATGATTTATTCTGAACCAATCTATCCAGATTATTACATTATCCAAATAGGAAAAGAAATAATCCGGAAAATCACACACTTATAAAAATTGGTAATGAATAAATTGACGTGAAATATTTATGCTTCATTTAAAATAAATTTTACACCCTCTTCTTTCCTTTGTTACATAAATTTATTTCTAATGATCCTGAAAGTAGGTAGAATGGGAAAATAATTTCTATTTTTGAATTCTTTTATGCTCTGATTAATTATGCTCTGATCAAATAATGAAATTGATAATTTTTTGTGATGATTTTATTATTCATATTTGAGCACCTTTTGAGAAATAGAAAGTAGCCGAGATTCTGACATCAAATTATTAGATTTGGCGGTATTTTTATTTGTAAATTGAGTTGTGAAAATAATACAGCTTAAAAAATGCGGAGAGAATACAAAAGAAACAAGCCTATTCTGTTATATGAACTCGGATATAAACAATGTTATAACAACTGAAATCATTTTCCTATTTTTCATCAACAACAAATATTTTTCAATTATTACTCAAAAGATATAAATGATTTTTTTTCGCTTCTCTGAAAAATAAATTGTAATATAAAAATAAAAATAAAGGTAAAATGCAATTGAAGATGACTGTGCTCTCTCTTGTAATTTGCATAATAGAGAATTGTACTGTGTCTTTGATTGTTCGGAATTTTTTCTTTAATACAATAGAGTAATAATGAGCTGCGAAAAACTTAAAATTTATCCGATTCAAGTAATATTATCAGAAACCTCATTGATGTAAATGCTAGTGCGAAATCACAGCGAGAGCTTCTTCAGATGTTTTTGCCTAGAAAGAAGTAATATCTCGAACATTCAACAATATACCATCATGCTGTGACCTCGCACTAACATTTCAACCAATCGCTCTCCTAGTAATATTAGTTAAAAAGTAATAAATTTTAACTTTGACATAGTTCTCTTATTGCCGTATTGTATTTCTTGAAATTTTCTTAGCAATTTAAGCCAAAATTTAATTCTCTACTATGCAGATTACAAGAGATAGCATATTCATCTTCAATTTCATTTTACTTAATTTATCGCAAATTTCTTTATATAAAATGGTAGGCAACCTAGAAAAATGCTCATAAGGACAATTTAGATTCACTTATATGAAGAGAAGTATTCATAACGATTGATAAATGAGGCAAGAATATTTGTGTAAAAAGTATTTTTTTTTATTATTTTTTTAGATAAACGGTCCTTGTTTTTTAAAGTTACACAAATTAGGGGAAGGGAAGTTAAATTTAATGGAAATTTTTAGGGAACTTGATGTTACATCGTTCAGTAACTGTGATTGTAACGACTTACTTTCCTTTTGCAAATTATCGTCACTGTAACTAATTGCGTTACAAAAAGTAAAGTTCACGCAAGACTGCTTTGAAACTTAGGTAGGTACTAATTAAAGCATTGAGTAGTCCACGATGTTATAAAAATTGTCTTTACTAAATACTGTATTTAATTTTAATTTACAATTAATTTAATCGAATTTTTTATCAGTTTAAATTTTTTTATCAGCCTAAAGAGTTCTAGAAAATGAAGTGTTACAATAGAAATTTTATTTTGTGTCCAAAGACATAACGAGTACATTACAAAATTTAACTGTATTCACATTTCACATCTTTGCAGGTAGATTGCATTTATTATTGTTTTTGGGGGAAAATTTTTTCATTTCGATAAATATTTACTGAAGGGAAGGGTGAAAATTTTGAGATTTGCATGGATATCATTCAATTCGGCGATTCTTAACTCTTCTATAGGCTTTTTTTTACATCTTTTCCATTGATCGCTTTTATTTTTTATGTATGAAAATAAGCTATGAGTGGGTTTTGAAAATGTACCGCATCTATTTTGGCGATTTTCAACTCTTTTAATTTCAATTGATATTATATTTTCTACTACAGTTTCGATAGGGTCTTTCACTCCCTCTTTATAGGTTGCAAACAAATTTTGAAAAAATAAATATTTGACCTTCAAAGATGAAGATGAAGAATAAATTTGACTTTGTTTCATACAGTCGTACTTCGCCCTTGACAATTAGTTTATACAGACGGTTTTCTTTGTAAAATAAAACAATGTTGACAAAGTGGAATGGAATATAAGAAGCAGGTATGTTTTTCGATATAAAGTTAATAATAATATAATATAATAACAATTTGTAGCCAGTTTGCAAAATAGATTAGAAATAATTTCACCGCGTTTTAAAAATATCGCATATAGGTAATCTACTGAATTATTAATTATCTAGAACTTTTTGAATTTGTGTCCAGTCGAAAAATTTCATCGAGACAATTTGTAAATCTTGTTTAAATCTACACTGAAGATCACAAATAGAACTTATAGACCTCTTTAAAAAAATAGCATACCTTAAAAAATGTTCTAACTTTTTGACTTTGCATTTGGATAGTCTCGAAAAAAGTGTGATATCTAGTTAACATTTCGATTTGAATTTCTTAATCTATCAGAAAATAGATTTTTATATTTTTCGAAAATTTTCGAAATTAGGATAATTTGCAAGTCTTGTTATTGTCTATCAAGAACTTGGGAAGAAATTTCTAAAGCTCTGAAAAAATTTGGTTTAAAATTTTGGAAATGCTGGAATTTTTTGAAATTTTGGTCTGAGATATCTGGTTAATGAACTTGACCTTCATTTTTGGACCCTAAAAAGTGTATCAGAAATTAAACTCGATTAGACAAATAATAATCCTTCAAAAGTTAGCGTGGCTACAACATTCAGATAATCACACAGAGTATGTGCTTTAAGATCCGTTAAAAACTGTAGAGCTCGAAAGTTTTTACGATTATATTACACTTTTATGAAGAAGAATGCAAAAATTTTTGAATTAGAAATCACTACATGGCCAAAAAGTAGCATACAGGGATCCTAAAAAAGTATAATTACACTGGGAGTCCCATTTAAGTCCCTCCCATTTACGCCTTCTGAGAGTTGCTGCCACGTTGGTTTTGGGCTGAGAGTGGAACCGTGTGCGGGTGCATATGCAAATGTTTTGTTCGATTTAAGGCAAGGCCATGTAGGAGCATGCACGAAATCGGACTTAAATGGGATTTCCAGTGTATTTTGGAATCGAAAGATGTGCAGCTTGGTTACCCGTGCGCGAAAAAAAATGTTTTAAAAATCTCTTTACATTCTCATTCATTAAAGTTACTTTTTGACATTCACAGAGTCCGAAAATCATAACATTTTGCCGGTGTCTGTCTGCCTGTATATCCTGTCTGTATGGTTACCTGAATGTTGTAGCCACGCTAACTTTCGAAGGATTTGTCCAATCATGGTATCCTTCGATAGACTTTTTTAGAGTCCCAAAAGGAAGTTCAAGCTCGTTAACACATACTTCCGACCAAAACTAGAAAATTTAGAGCATTTTCAAGATTTCAAAAAAATGTTCTTGAAGTCTTTGAAATTTTAGTCAAAAATTCTAGTTCATGGAAAAAGACTTGCAAAATATCTTGATGGCATTTTTAATCTCCATGAAAATTAAAAAGTTATATACCTTCCAACATTTAAAGAATTTTCAAAAAACAGAACAAACTATTCGCCTGTTAGATTAAGAAATTTTAATTTTAATTTTTACTTGATATCAAAGATATTTCAAAACTATACAAATAAAACATTTCGATAAGACCAACTTGCAAAAATGTAGAGAATTTTCAAATTTTGAAAAAAAATTTTCTAAAGAGTTGGAGAAATTTCTGTCAAAGTTTCCTGCACACGACAAAAATATTTGCAAATCATGCTAATGGCATTCTTAATTTCGATGACAATTATAAAAGTTATATGGTTTTTAACATTTTCAGAAAAATAAAAATAAATATTTTTCTGATGGATTAGGATATTTTAATTCAAGATTTTTACATTTAAACGTATCATTTATGATATCATACCTTTTTTAAGAGATCCATAAGTGTTTATCGTATTTTTCAGTAGACTTCAACAAGATTTACAAATTATATTAATGACATTTTTCGATTGGACACAAAATTAGAAAATTGTAGATAATTAAGAATCAATTAGATTAGATATATTTGTATATTATCGAACCGCTGTGAAATAATTTTTAAAATATATACTTCAATGTGACTACAAATTTGTGTATAGTTGACTTAGAACCGAAGTTTGATCGATCTGAATGTAAGTTCATGGCTTAAGGTCTCTGTTTAGTAAATAAAAATGAAACTTTTAATTTTTTAGGAAGGACAAAGCCGTAGGTATTTTGAGAACCGACTTTATAAACAAATTAAAAAAAAAATCTGAACCCTAATTCATGACTGAATAGTGTAGTTCATCAGGGGTTCAATCACAGTTTAAAATTTAAGTTACAATATATATGATATTGGAAAAAATACAGTGCAAGCATTACAAACGTAAGAAAACGAGCTTTCTCTTTTTGATTTTATAATCACAATTTTTGTCATTTTCGGGGGAAATTCTCTTGAAGAAAACACGGAAAAATGTCGGACTTAAGTTCATGTTTTGCTCAATTGCACTTCAAAGATCTAAAAATGGAAAAGTTCAAAACAAATGCCCATCTCTTTGATTTTTATCGTAAAAGGGTCATGGAAATTATGTGAAATGTTCTTTAGAAGAAAATTGTGCACAAGTGCCAGAGTGTAAAAAAAAATTAAATACAAAACTTCAATCTTTCTCCAATTACGTTAGAAAAATTAAACAGTTCAAAATATTTAAAAAAAATTTTGTGTCTAAAAACGCAATGTTGATGAAGGTGGATTGTTATTGCTCAATTGGTGATTCCTAACAGAAAAGGTATTACACTCAGAAACAAACTTTTCTTGAACCAAACAAACTGTTTTTTTGGATATACATAAAAATTTGGTTAAATTAAACAAATTTTTGCCGATTCAATAAAATATTTGATTGACCTAACAAATTTTTTTGATTGAATCAACCAAATACTCCAACTACCAAAAGATTTGGTTGAAACCACCAAAAAAGTGAGTTAGGTCAACCAAATATTTTTTTGTCCATATAATAACCAAATTCTATGGTTGAACCAACAAAAATATTGTTCGTTCAACCAAATGGTTTTCTGAGTGTAGTAATGAATATTTTAGAAGCTAAATTTTACTTTGCAACTGTACAATTTTTTTTCAAATTATTAATTTTTCTTAAATTCTGTTTCTGGAAATGCGTTTCTGTTCATTTTTACTTGAGTTTTGTTCATTGTCAGCACTTTTTTCATTAATTATGGACAGCACTTCATAACTATGTCATGCTAAACATGAACTTTTTATCATATGTGACGTGCGCCGAAGAAAGGGGGCTTACTCTAAAAACATCGAAATCGAGGTTTTTACACCTTACGATAGTTTTTGAGTTGCTCTTTTGAATGAAACCATCGAAAAAAATTCCGAGCGTTATTATTGCTAATAATTGAGTTGATAGGTACCCGAGAAATCGTGCTTTCGCTCGAGAGGTCGACATCCCGTGAAATACCTCCCACCACTCACCACTACATCTCCGCGTCTCATCTATATCCCGTCCGTGAGCAGCGCCGCTACATGCGTGAGAATGTAGTCGCAAGTGGAGAGGATAGATTTCGTGGTCTTCCCTCTCTACTAAAAGTCGCGTCTATCGGGTCGACTTCGACAGCTCGTCCTGAAAAATCTCGCTTTCCCCCTTTCTTCAGCGCACGTCACATATTCTTTAAATGAAAATATCTTTACAGCTGTTTTGGTCGTCCAGAAAAATCTTCTCAAAACTTAAGTGAAAGATTTAAGCGCAGAAAAACGGAAGATTTGAGGATCATTAACAGCGCTGATCAACTTGCTTTCGCTACATTTATGAAGTTAAGAACAGAAGGTAATGAATCAGCCACTAAGATCGTCAAAAAAAGTATCTACTGTTTCCAAAAAATCATGCCACAGAGATGTTAAGTCACCTGAAAATTCAAGACAAGGATAATCCTAAGGTACCAACAAAGTTATCAGCCTTGGAGGCTGTAAGACTTATTGCTGATGCCGAATTGACGAAAGAGCAGTATCTTCTGATTCGAAAAATATCGAAAGTACATCATCACGATTTCTTTCCATCGTATAATGATGTCTTAGAAGCAAAGAAGGAATGTTAACAAACAAACATTCAAATCAATGAAAAGCATTGTGAAGTGAAACTACAAGAGTACTGTATCACACAAGAAGCAGAATTCTCCAACTTCTGACACCTGATGATCACGATGCTGATAATGTATCTGTTGAAAATAAGTATATACTTTACACTTTACACGTGAAATACGGTTTTGATGGTAGTGGAGGACATTCTCGATACAATCAGAAATTTAGTGACCCGGAATCTATAGTGATGCTCATCTTTTTGGGACATTCATAGTGGCTATTAGACTGACAGACAAACCAACAAAATCCGGTGATCTGGAAAAATCCACAACCTTCCTCTACTCAATTTTGTCGGCCAGTTTGATTACAGTGGGTTCAGGAAACTACTGATGTTTTGAAAAATGAAGATAGGCACATATGTAACGAAATTACAAGTCTGCAGCTCTTTGCTTCAAATAACACGTTCGTCGAATTTTCTCTAATGCTGACCATGATTGATGGGAAGGTAAAACTTGAAAAATAATAATATTTAAAAAAAATGTAATGTGAATTTATCATTTATGAAAATTTATCAAAACAGGTTTGTAATGCAGTAAGTGACAGTACAAGTGCGGAATGTTATGTTTGTGGAGCTACGCCATCAGAAATGAATGACTTGAGTATGATGATGAAGAAAGAAGAGGACACGTCTACGTTTAAATTTGGTCTTTCTACACTTCATGCCAACATAAGAATATTCGAATCTCTTATCAAAATTGCATTCCGTCTAGATAGCGAGCAATCGAAGGTAAATAATTTTTTCTCATCAATCATTGCAACATACAGATGTGCGGTTTTGATTTTAATTCAAGTTAATATTTCATATAATTTTTATCATATTTCATTACATTTTTAAATTATATGGATGAGAATGATGGAAGAAGAATTCTAAAAGAGTGGAAAAAAGAAGAAATCCATAATCTTTTCAATCCCAAATGGGACTTGATGTGGATTTTTTTTACAGGGACAGGGAAACTGTAAAAATGGCAACACAACTCGACGATTCTTCTCTAATCCTAAGGTTGCAGCCGAAATCACAGGTAAAACTTCGAACCTTCGTTCGTCACAATTATATTGTATTTTTAATTAGTCTCCTTTAATTACAATACAATTTTCCAAGGACTTGATGAAGAACAAATATCTCCCACCGGAGATATAATAATGGCTATATCTAGTGGATATCTAATAAATCTCGACAAATTTGAAGAGTTTTACAAAGAAACTTTCAGACTTTATGTGGAACGTTATTGGTGGTATCCAATGACACCAACCGTCCATAAAGTTTTAACCCACGGAACTGCTGTTGCAAGTGAGTCTATTCTTCCTATCGGACTATTATCTGAGGAAGCCTTGGAAGCCAGTAATAAAAATATTAGAGAATATCGTGAGCGGTTTACAAGGAAGTTCTCTTGTGAAATGACAAAGGAGGATATTTTCTTACAGTTGCTTCTCAATTCCTGCTCGAAACTTTCTAGTTCTGGGCCAAAAAAAAGGAATGAAAGATTATACCATAGTGAGTCCAAGATCTCCTGATATTAACGGATAAGCAAAATTATGAATCTTAAGATGACAGTGAAAGTGATTCTAATGATTAACAGCGTCTTACTATCTTGATATTTCAATAATTTAATTTTATTGATATGAAAGATTAAAATAATACATTATTTTCATTTAATAAAAATCCAGTTGTTAATATTTCAATATTCCTATGTCATTTGTGCTGTCATTAAAAAATACGAATTTCCGTTACCTTTTCATGTTTTGAATCAACGTAAAATTTTTCTAAAATTTGTATATTACATTTAAAACACCGATTAGAATTTATAATTTTCCTTTTTGAGTAATTTAGAACAAAGAAACTAACAAACTGATGTATTTTGATGACATGAGTTTGTTAGCTGTTTCACAGCATTTTAATTACAAAATGTGAACCTTTTTGCAGATATTGGGAAAGTTCCTCGGACTTTATAGTTTTCCAATACTTTTTTTACAAACTTCATAATAATTTTTAAAACTTCAGAACGATCTGACTTTACAAAATTTTAAAATGTCGCCATTCGCTTCGACGTATATTTATGATTGACTCCGATTATTCTTTAACCCTCAGGGTACCCGAGTCGAAATATAGGCCCTACTTTGATGCTCTAAGTGGAAGTATTCCTTCCACTTTGAAGCTGCTTGTTCTACTAGCTCCTACTTAGCCGCTCTTGAAGATATTTTCATTCTATTTTGCTTCTACATAAATCTTAGCCCCTACATTGCAGCGCTTGTCTCTACGTTCTTGAGTTTCATTAACGTCTCCTTTGAAGCTCTATAATCTTCACAGAATTTTTAAGTTCTCTTTTAACGCTCTGTAACTTTTTGTATATTTTTAACTCCTCCTTAAACACTTCTCAATCTCTAAATTTCAAAAATATTTTTTGAACTCCTCGATAAACACTTCTCAATCTCTGTATAACATTTTATATTAATTTTTGTTAACAAAAATCAAATACAAAGTTTGATATGATATCAAGACATCTATTCCAGAGGAAAATTGGCTCAACACTAATGTTTTATCTTTTCTTTTTCATAATATTTATCTTTGTTGTGAATTGTAATTTTAAAATTTGTTAAGTTGAATGGAGGGTCTTGAATGAAAGTTCTCAAAAGTCGATCTCTTCACATTTCTTAAAAAATATCGTAATCATAAGCAATTCCACGTCAAATCATCTCAAGGATTTCAGCTATTGTTAGTAATTCAGATGAAAATTCTTGTATACGTTCTTCAAGGTGTTGAAAGAAAAACGCTAGAATAATTTTTTTCTTAATCCAAGAACTTGAATGATATTCAAAATTGAAAATTTTGGTCCACTTTTCTAAAATTTTCAAAACTTTCGTGATTTTAGTGCTATCAGGGTGATTTTTTTAATTATTCGTAATAGGACGCAGTTAAAAAAATATATATTTCTAAAACTGCGTCCTATTACGAATAATTGAACAAATATACCTTAATATAATTAAAATCACCAAAGTTATGAAAGTTAAAGAAGAAAATACCAAAAATTTTAATTTTGAATATTTCCTAAGTTTTTGGATTTTTTTAACAA
The DNA here is from genome assembly GCA_932178445.1 of Andricus quercusramuli. Lineage (NCBI taxonomy): Eukaryota > Metazoa > Arthropoda > Insecta > Hymenoptera > Cynipidae > Andricus > Andricus quercusramuli. The sequence goes on from CAKNXH010001704.1 coordinate 239,509, forward strand.
TTATTTTGGGTTTTTTCCTCGCAACATCTAAGAGGAAGGATACTAGAATTTTCATCAAAACTATTAACAATGGCTGAAATTCTTCAGATGATTTGACATGGAATTGCTCTTATATATTTTTTACTCTGTAGAGTAACTTATTTTATGAAATAGATAGGATAGC
>CAKNXH010001705.1:6570-17776 GCA_932178445.1 Andricus quercusramuli
GGGGGGGGGGGAGTCCTTCATTCATGTACGTTTATACCATTAAGCCGTTTCCCTGTCGGCGAGCCTCTAGGGGTAAGCGTGACACTACCCGATTCGGGTAGTGTTTCTAGGTGGATAGTTTCTTGTAGTAAATAACTACAAGTGTGGGATCACCACACCCACGACCGCCAACAGCAACGCAGTAGTATTATTCTCGAACGGTCACCCATCCAAGTACTAACCGCGCCCAACACTGCTTAACTTCAGTGATCTAACGGGAACTGGTGTTTCCAGCGTGGTATGGTAACTTTCGGAAATTCACAAATTAAATAAGTATCTCGCAGAAATTGTACAAAAATTTAATATGAATTCAACTTTACGCACCAAAGAAAACTGGTGATTGAAAAAAGGAACCTAGCCAACAACAATTTTTTTTAATTCGGGAAAAAGTTAGGGATTTGAAAAAAAAATCTTACAAAAGTCCGAGATTTATATAAGTTTAAATAACTGTCAAACCGAATAGATTTGAAAAATTGTCAACTTTTATTTAAAAATATTTTATTCCGCTTATAAAAGATTCTAGGTTTAAAATGTTACACATGTAATATTCTGGGTTTTGAATATTAATGGTCAGGAAAAATGAAAATGTGGTTAGGGAGAAATTAGAGAATTTTAAAAATTAAGTTTTGCGGTAATCCTGATATAACATTCTTCTTAGTAATTTATTTGCTTTGTATTTATATTTCTGTTTTTGCAGTTGCTTCTTCCTGAAAATGATCTTTTTAGTTGTAAATTTCATTCTTTATTTGAAAATGCAACAGTTTTGTTCAAAAATTAATCTTTTTGCTTGAAAATTCCACTATGTCATAAAAAATTTACTTTTTGACAGAATTTCATATTTTGGTGTTGAAAAATAAATTTAAATGTTTTGGGGTAAAAATCCAACTATTTTTTGGGAAATGTATATTTTTTATTAAAAAATTCATCTATCTGAGTAGAAAATTAATCTATTTTTGATAAGAATGCAACTGTTTGGTTGAAAATTCAACTATTTCGTAGAAAATTTATCTTTTGAGAAAAATTCACATTTTGTGTAGAAAAATTAATCTAAATATTTTTTCGATGAAAATTCAACTATATTTTTTAATATTTGTCTTTCTGATTTAAAAAGTCATCTGTTTTAGTAGAAAATTAATCTTTCTTCGATGAAAATGCAACTGTTTGATTAAAAATTAAATAATTGTTTTAAAAAGGCATCCTTTTTGTATGAAAATTCAACTGTTATTATCGAAAATTCGTCTTTTTGGGTTGAAAATTCAAATACCTTCGTAGAAAATTTACTTCTTATTTAAACAGTTTTTTTTTGAAATTTTTTTTTGGACCACTTTGTTGAAAAATAATTTTTTCGTTGAAGATTCATATTTTTATTTAAAAATTCATCTCTTTGGTTAAAGTTTAACTATTTAGTTGAGAACTAATTTTTTATAATTGAAAATTTAACTGCGTGGGTAAAAGTTGAACTATTCTGTTGAATTTGTTTTTAATGAAGCTTTACCTCTTTGGTTGAAAATTTAACTATTTTGCTGAAAATTCCTATTTTTCTGGTTGAAAATTCAATGTTTCTACAGAAAATTCGTCTTTTGGCTTTCAGGATCAACAATTCAGGTGAACTTTTTTTTCTTTCATCACTGAGAAATCTTTTTATTTGTTGAAAATTCGTCTTTTTGATTTTGAAATTAATTTTTTTTCAATTACGTTTCATCCTTCTAGGTTGAACTATCAAGTATTAAACTTTTTTGTTAGGAATTTTCTTTTAAGGTTGAAAATTGAACTATTTCTTTGAAAATTCAATTGTTTTGTAGGGAATTTAATTATTTTGTAGAAAATTTAAGTATTTTCTTAAGAAGTCATCTCTTATCGTAGAAAAGTAACTTTTTTTGTTTAAATGAAATGAATTTCAAAATTTTTGATTTGTATGTGTATGCTAATGGGATTTGAATTTTAATGGTTGAAGAAAAAAAATTGGTCGAAGAAAAATCATAGAATTTTGAAAATGAAGTTTTCTCCCTGCACAGCACGCATTATCTTAAATACAACTAATTTCCACTAGTTTCAAGTCCCATATATCTTATTATTTCTGGAAACCATAAATTACGTACAGCAATAGGGGGGTAGAAACATTTTGTTACGGTTCGTTACATGGGGGGGGGGGTCGATTATCCGTTACGTAATTTACGTGCGGCCCCTTTCCTAAAACGCATTTTCTCCTCTGCCTGCTTAGTCAAGCTTTGTTTATAAAATACCGGTGTGGTCCGATATGAGTTCTCTGAAAGAACACATTGTGTGGCATTTATATTACGCATCTACATTTAGAATTAGGCTAATTATATTTCCTGAAGAAGATTAATAAATTCTATCACTTATATCCAGGAAACAATAATTTTCCACGATTTTAAGATAATATAAGATCAAGTATTCTAATCCGGCAAAATATGCCGGATTTCAATTTTCTTTTCCGGTATATTTTATCGTGTACTAAATTGAACTCTACAGAATTTAATATAAATTCAAAATGAGAGGGGGGGGGGAGATGGAGAAGGAGAGAGAGAAATGGAGAAGAAGAGAGATAGATGAGCAAAGAGAGAGACTGAAGGGCTCCTTTCTGTGGGTGAAGAAAAGCGAGCCTCCGGTCTGTGCCATAAGACACAACGAGTATGTCACAGGCCTGCGTTACACTATGCAGTCGTGGTTTCATTCGAATCAGGCGCGACTCCCCATATCGAGGTCTAGGATGTTTAGATATCAATAATGGGAAAGTGAGAGATCAGTGAAATACATCTTTTAAGTAATTTACGTGTTTATAGAATAAGAAAAATCAATTACATAAAGGTTTTTACAGAGCAGAATTGAAAAACGATGTTTTTGATTTTCTTTCATCTATGACTCAGCATGAGGAGCAGAGGATTGTCCTGTGCTTATGGCAGGCTGCTCGGTTGCACTTATTGTACGTTATTATGGCACGCTTCCCTACTAAAAAGAAAGTCAGGAATCGTCACGAATGGTCAGAAGTTCTGACGATTCCTGAACATCCTGACCATTCCTGACGATTCTGACGATTTCTGAAGATATGCTAATTCACATCCCATCAGGTAGCTCATCGGCTAGGACCGCAGGTAGGCAACCCAAAAGGATTAAAAATTGAAAATAATTTTTTTTCCAATGTTGCATATACAGATTTAAAAGCTGGAAATTCAAAATATACGAGTTTCGATGATTTCAGATACCTGAAATTTTTTTTAACAAACTCAAAATTAGATCAAATATAATGTATCTTCTAAAGAGAAAGAGATACGTCAAAACGGACAAAATTTTCAAATTCACCTTCAGAGTCATTCAATATATAAATATTATTAATTAATTATAAAGTCAAAAGAGAATATGCATAAATAAATATAAATAAATAATATAAATAACCTGGGAAATATAAAAGGGATTAGGTTTTATGTCATTCCATTCTTGGACCCCTAATAAAAGGATTATCCTTCGAACCCAAGCTCTGACGATTTCTGAACATTTCTCACGAATTCTGACTTTTCCTGACGATTTCTGTCGAGAAACGTAACAAAAGTGGTCAGAAATGGTCAGAAGTCCTGACTTTTTTTCTGACGATTCCTGACTTTTTTTTAGTAGGGTTGACTCTATGAGCTTCATCAATGATATAAAACTATGCTATAGAATTATTTATATAACTTTTAACATAAATATTAGATAATTACGTGCTAAATACAGCAACTTTAACAACAGAACAAATGAAATTTACTAATCCGCACCTCAATTGGAAATGTACAACTGGCGCGGTACGGCGCCCGTATACTGTTTCCAGGTCGAAAAGGTAACTCGGTTAGGAGTCGACCGTGTGTACCACTGGTCTGGTACAAAACCTTTAGTAAAGCAGTACTGAATAAGTACAGCTTATAATACTGACAGAGTACCAAGTCATTACCAGTACTAGACTGCTGTACTAGCGTTACTTTAAAAAAGTAGTATGCCAACTTCCTTCCGAGTTACCTCTCGTACCAATGCCAGCACCGCACCGGCGCGGATATGAAATTTCCACTTGCGACACTTTTCGACCTTTGTTGATAATGTGGAGTGTTGCGACAACCCAATCGATTTTCTACTTTACACACTATAAACTCAACACGACACTACGCAATTCTACTACCGACTTAAGTATCTCTCTCTCTCTCTGGGGTGTCATAGTACCCCGTATTATCAATCTAGGGTTAAGTAACAAAATCTTGAACTTTTTCAAAAATTCACCGCGAGATTTCTCTTCAAAATTGAATAAGCTTTAATGTTAAAGAAAGAAATTTGCAAATTAAATAAAAAATGCGATCTGTAAAACTTTTTGAATTAAAAATTTTGTTTGCTCTTCAGATTCAATGTGTCTACGTGACAAAGTGCATGGAATTAAATTTGGCGCTCATGGCTTAGCTTTGTGCATGCGCAGTTTCGAGGAAGCGGCAGGAAGCCGCATGTAAGGTTGATGAGGTTTGCTGGTGAAGGGTTTGAGGGGGTTGTTCTCGCTGCCGGTGGGGGTCGAATGCCAGTGAGAGGGGATCAGGAGCCATTTGCCCATTTTCCGTGGTTACGACTTACGTGTGTCAGCTCGGACTGCGTGCGAGCGTGCGAGCGTGTGATGTCAGGGAGTATTTGGCTCGTGTTCGTTTCGAGTGTCAAATCTTCGATAATGTTTTGAATCTCGTGTTGTGATTCAGTAAGAAAACTTCGTCGACTGTTCGTGTGATTGTGATGACAAGAGTAGTTGATTTTTGTTAAAAGTGTCCAGAGTGTCCTGAGATGCATCCATCAAAATCTCGCCGCTTGTGATCCCGGAGCAGGAGAGGGCGCATATCAGACATTTCGAGGTAATCTCGACTTTGTAAGTTCAATTTAATGCTTCTCGGAATTCTTGGGTTTCCTTTACCTAACCGATAAAAATACCGTATTCGAGTAATGCTGCAAACTTTAGCCTGTCAGTGAAAAAACATCCATTTTGTTTACGCACGCTACGTTTGATTGTATGGAGTTCTGGGCTTGGAAAGTGTCGCCCCCGTTATGCTCTCGCTCATAATCTCATATTTAGTGTTAGTGTTACTCTCTTGTTCTCTCTCTCTTCTCTGTTCTACCATGGGAGCTGCTAGGTGCACGCACGTAAATAAATAAACACATGCACCACTCTTAAACTTTGTTTGGATGTACACTGCTCGAGTTTTGCGTGTGTATAAAGAGGCACGCTTTGTCGTGAGCGTGTATGCGTGTCTTAGCTTATTGTTATACGGACTTAGATGAACACAGGTTTATATATGGTCGCTGTATGTTTTTGGATGGTTAGGTTTCGTGTGTACCTTTCTACTTCAATCGTTAGGAGAGGTTCTTTAATTATTATGGGTCAATATGGAATTAGGACGTCTAGGAAAAGTTTTAATTCAGGACAACTTGGGTAATGATATATCTCTGAAATTTAATGAGACCTATACTAGTTCTAAAATCGTTTTTGATATGCGAGCAGTTGATCTGATGTGATGCAAAAAATGTTGAAAAAAAATATACTAAAAAAGAAAACTTTCAAATATGAGAATAAAGTATGGAAATATATTTCGAAAAGAACATTTAAAATAACTAACAACTTAAAAGTTTGAAAAAACTCCCGGTTTTATGTTTCATTATAGTTATGCAAATAAGAAAAATTATATGAAGACAGGTCATTCTAAAAAGCTTTAAAATATCTGAATAAAACAAAAATGTAAAAAACTTGTAAATAATAATGCAGGAAACTCCTAGATTTGGACGATGCCATTTCGGAAGGGAAATTTATGAAGAAGCGATGATAATTAATGAAAAAGTAAAATTAGCGAGTCTTTTATGCAAAAGATATTTGGTTAGATTGTAGAATAGGGGCGTCACCTCTGTTTTGGCTGGAAATTTTTTTTTTCCACCAACAAACTATTGGAATGTGTAATTGAACGATAAATGAAGCAATTTGATCAGGAAACCGTTTAAAATTATTGTTACTTTTGTTACTACGATGTCTCAAATATGGGTCTGTCACGATATCGGAATTATCATATTTAACCCACAGTTTAGGTGGTTTTAAACATCCGTACGGCCAGAAAAAGTGTTAATAATTGAAATCGAATTGTTTTTAATTAATCAAAATATATTAAGATATTTTTTTATGTCGAAAAAAAGGAGTTTCACGTACATCAGCTGTCACTTGAGATAAGAGGAGACGGGACGCTGGAAAGGGGTAGGGATTTGACCAACATTATTTTTGTGACCAGTTTAAGGGTGCCTTCCCGCCCCCACAAGACGTTGGAAATGGGTAGGAGTTTATTCAACATTATTTTTGTGACCATTGCATATCTATTTTTTATTTTTGTGACATACGTATCTCGATTGCCATCGATAGCCAAGGGCGTCCTTTCGTCGCATATCGTGACAGACCCATATTTAAGACATCGTAGTGACAAAAGTAACAATAATTTGAAACTTTATCCTTATCAAACCGCTTCATTTATTGTCCAATTAAAGATTCTGATAGTTTGTTGCAAAAAAAAAAAAAAAAAATCCAGCCAAAACAGAGGTGACGCCCCTATTCTGCAATTGCACCAGATATTTAATTAATGAACAATCCGTGGGCGGGTGATTTGGTGCAGGCGTTAAATTGACTGATTTTGTACAAAACAGTGTAAATAGCATGTCAGCTTGTGCTGGTTTTAGTTGTTTATTACTGCCGTGTGTTACCTCTAAACTTACTTGAAAGTAAAATCCCTTATTATAAGTAAACTATGTAATTTAAATGTAAGTTATGTAATTCAATCATTCAATGATATATTGAATATCAAACAATAATAGTGGTGCGCCAAATCAGAGCAATTTCATATCAAATCATCTAAAGAATTTCAGCTATTGTTAATACTTTTCATGAAAATTCTAGTATCCGTTCTCTTAGGTATTGAAAGAAAAACCCTCAAATAATTTTCGAAAAAATCAAAAAACTTAGGAGATATTTAAAATTGATATTGTTGGTCCTTTTTTTCTTAAACTTTCATAACTCTGGTGTTTTCAATGATATTAAGGTGTATTTTTTTAATTTTTCGTAATGGTATGCAGTTTTGAAAAAATATTGTTTGAACAAAGCAATTTCAAAAACTTTTTGGGTGTAAATGCAGAATAGGGGCGTCACCTCTGTTAGATAAACGTTTATTTTCAGCCTGCTGGCCTTAAAATGAAGCGATTTGATAGGGGGAAAGTTTTAAATTATTGTTACTTTTATTACTACGATGTCTCAAATGTGGGTCTGTCACGATATCGTAACGATCATTTTTAACTCACCGTTTAGGTGCTTTTAATCATCCGTACAGCCTGAAACACTGTAAATAATTAAAAATTGAATGGTTTTTTAATAAATCAAAATGTATTTAAATATTTTTTTATGCCGACATAAGCTATTATATCGACAAAAAAAGAAGAGTTTCACGCACATCAGCCATCAGTTGAAACGGCAGGACGCCCTTGGCTATCGATGGCAATTGAGATCTGTATGTCACAAAAATAAAAAATAGATATGTAATGGTCACAAAAATAATGTAGATTGAAGCCTACCCTTTTCCAACGTCTCGTGGGGGTGGGAAGGCACCCCTTTGACTGATCACAAAAATAATGGTCAAATCCCTACCCCTTTCCAACGTGCTGTCTCAAGTGACAGCTGATGTGAGGTCCATTAAGCTAGCACCTCCACAATCGAACTTTAGAATTTTTTGTAGCTCAGAATTTTTGGCTTTTTTAGGGCTTCTTTTTGGGCCTCAATTAAAATTTTTGGGCTCTTTCACTTTTTTCAAAAAATCAATTTTCTTGTGGAGGTGCTAGCTTACATTAACCTAGCACCTCCTTTTCCTAAAAACACAAAATAATAAAAATGCAATTCTACCAGAATTTTGGGCTTTTTTTGGGTTCTTGGAATCTGCAAAAAAAAATTTCCCCAAAACAACCCTTAAGCTCCAAAATCAACCCCCTTCAAAAAATTTGAATTTTTCGCGAATTTAATCCAGGCATATTTTTGGGCTTTTTTTGGGCTCCTCGAAAATACCCACTCCGATTTTTGGGCTCCAACCCTTAACGTTAAAAACCAACCCCTTGGAACAACGCAGATGTGACTTTCTCAAAAAATAAACTTTTTGGGAATTTTACAGTGTGGATAGTGTCTCTGATTTTTGGGCTCCTCGAAAATACGCACCCCGATTTTTGGGCTCCAACCCTTAACGTAAAATAACAACTCATTGGCACAACGCAGATATGACTTTGTCAAAAAATAATCTTTTTGAGAATTTAAGTTGTTGAAGTCCAAAAATCGGAATGGGTATTTTCCAGGAGTCCAAAAATCAGAGATACTATCCACACTGTGAAATTCCCAAAAAGACTATTTTTTGAGAAAGTCATATCTACGTTGTGCCAAGGGGTTGATTTTCAACGTTAAGGGTTGGAGCCCAAAAATCGGAGTGGGTATTTTCGAGGAGCCCAAAAATATGTTTTGGGGAAATTTTTTTTTCGAATTCCAAGAGCCCAAAATTCTGGTGGAATTGCATTTTTATTATTTTGTGATTTTAGGCAGTGGAGGTGCTAGGTTAATGTAAGCTAGCACCTCGACAAGAAAATTGATTTCTTGAAAAAAGTAAAGGAGCCCAAAAATTTGATGACCTTGATGTGTGTGAAACTCTTCTTTTTTGTTAACGTCATAGCTTATGTCGGCATGAAAAAATATCTAAATACATTTTGATTAATTAAAAAACAATTCGATTTTAATTATTCACAGTGTTTCTGGCCGTACGGGTGTTTAAAAGCACCTAACCCGTGAGTTGAATATGCTCATTCCGATATCGTGACAGACCCATATTTGAGATATCGTAGTAATAAAAGTAACAATAATTTTAAACGTTTTCTGGATCAAATCGTTTCATTTATCATTCAATTACACATTCCAATAGTTTCTTGCTGAAAAAGAAATTTTTCCACCAAAACGGAGGTGACGCCCCTATTTTGCAATCTAACCACTTCTTGGATTTTTCAAAAACTAATTTTGAAACTGAATTTCTGAAGAAGAAAAGCCCACACTTTTTATTCCCTGCATTTTTACATTCTCATCAAAGAAGGTATTACATTTGTGTCTGTCTGTCTGTGAGCATGATAACTTTTGAAAAAATTGATCTATTAGATTGGCCTTTTGTACAATCCTTCAGTGTCGAAAACTGAAGGTCAAGTTCCGTTAGCCAATTATTTTGGATAAAAATGCAAAAAGTTAGAGCATTTAAAACATTTTTAAGACCATCGTCTTGCAAGGTTTAGATATTGTATTTACGGTGTTTATAGTACTCAAAAAGACGAACAACTTATCGCCACTACTTTTTTTTATAGAAGAAATTAACAAAGTTATAGTATTTACAAAATTCAAAAAAACAAACGAAAATGAGAATTTTAAACCAAACAACGCACGAGATGAAAAAAAGTCAAGAGGAGAAAAAAGTTTATTTTTGAACACCCTACAAGATTGTTATAACGGTTTTTTGAATTTTCTTGAAAAATCAAAAATTCAAATTTTGTTCGCACAAAAAAAGTAATGAAAAATAAAAAATTCCATTTTGCGGTCAAACTATGCAAGATATGAGAAAAACAAAATTGTGCATTCAAAAAAGATCCACAAATTTGTTATGAATCACTTTTTGATGGAACGTATAGTTTTAGTTTTATTCGTAAAAAAACAGCATTAAAAGTAAAAAAAATATATATATATTAAAAGTTTAATAACAAATTTTTTCATAGAATGCGCATTTCTTTGCTTCTAACGAAAATACGTTTATTTTAATACCAATGCATATTATGATTTGAAGGGTAGAAATGCAAAAGGAGTCAAGCGCCATTTTTCACTTTTTTCAGGAGAGACTAAAAACATGTTGTTTTTTTCTGACTCAGGGGACCTCAAAACGTCGACATTTGATGGAATCCACGAAAGCCATTTTTCACATAAAATCAATACCTTCTCACACCGGCGACGCTTACAAAAATCTGATAATATGGACGGAAGGTGAAAACATCACCTGTGTGGTTACATTTTGTTTAATTCGAATAATTTTGTATTGGTTATTTATTTTTGCATAGTTTATCCTTTTTTAATATTTTTACCTTTTAACTGCACAAAATTGGTGAATTTACCGCTTTCTTTTTTTTTCTTTGTCATAAATTTTATTTTTCAAATGACATGGTCCAAATTGGGGATTTTTTTGCATTGTTATTTAGAAGCAGCTCAAAAAATACGAAACGCCTTTATGGGTGGGGGCGGGGGGGACTCACGTGTTACGCTAATGTTAAGGCTCATGTAGTGGGTAATCCAACCTACAAAACTCACCTCAAAAAATTGGTTTCGAATGCTGGTGCAGCGAAAGGATGTCGGGGGGCAATTTTTTTCCCCACAGGAAGCTCATATCCATATTTGAGGGGGAAAGTCCCTCCGGAACGTGAACACTCGCGATAAATATTTAAAAATTAATAAAATTAAACTTTTTTCAAAGGTCGAAGAAAAGTAAACAGAAACAGTACCATCAGCGCCGCGTGGTATCCCTATCGATCACTAAATCGATTTAAAAGGACTTCTGGCGCCATATTCAACATAGAAAAAGCATTGAAACATGTGTACGAGTAATAATTTTTAATAAGTTATAATATATTACTTAGAAAACATAACAAATAAATATTATCTTACAAAAATATAAGAAAAAAAAGAAGGAAAAATATATTCAATGCAAAATACTGACTGATAAAATAGATAAATAAAACTGTCTACACTTTCTTCTAATTCTGTGTTGATCTTATAACATTCCCTTCACACCATCCACACAGAAGAAATAATTTACATATAGCTAAAGAAGATTTGGTAAAGATTTTCCAAATTTGTAATTAGCAAAAATGAGCATTTTCCACAAAATGCAATGTTATTGTGTTTATGATATATTTTCAGAGGGACCTTAGGCTATATAATGTACACCTAAAACCCCATAAAATCCACCCACGCAATAGAACTCAATTCTAGAAAGCTGGAAAGACCCGGTGAATAGTTTCCGATCTTAGTCCATGGGAATATAATCATTTCTCTAAAAAATCAAAATTATAT
>CAKNXH010001705.1:17876-30150 GCA_932178445.1 Andricus quercusramuli
ATATATATATATATATATATAAATATAAAATTATAGCTTCATTCCAAACCTGAATTCGAGTTGGCATTCACAGGCTTAAGTTGATCAGACTCTATTGTGGCCGCTGGGTATTATGAAAACGATTTCAAAACTGGTCTTTTTTCACATTACTATTGAGAGTCAGTTTTCGAGAGAAATTTTTTATTATTTATTCCAAAGAGATTCTGACTCTTATGGCTTCATTCCAAACCTGAATTCGAGTTGGAATTCACAGGCTCAAGTCGATCAGACTCAATAGTGGCCGCTGGTCATTATGAAAACGATTTCAAATTGGTCTTTTTTCACATTACCATTGAGAGTCAGTTTTCAAGACAAATTTTTTATTATTTATTCCAAAGAGATTCAGACTCTTATGGCTTCATTCCAAACCTGAATTCGAGTTGGAATTCACAGGCTCAAGTTGATCAGACTCTATTGTGGCCGCTGGGCATTATGAAAACGATTTCAAAACTGGTCTGATTGAGTTGAGTCTGTGAATTCCAACTCGAATTCAGGTTTGGAATGAAGCCATAAGAGCCAGAATCTCTTTGGAATGAATAATAAAAAAATTGGTCTCGAAAACTGCTTCTGAATAGTAATGTGAAAAATACCAATTTGAAATCGTTTTCATAATGACCAGCGGCCACTATGGAGTCTGATCGACTTGAGCCTGTCAATTCCAACTCGAATTCAGGTTTGGAATGATGCCATAAGAGTCAGAATGTCTTTGAAATAAAAAATAAAAAACTTGTCTCGAAAACTTTCTAGAATTGATTTCTAATGCGAGAGTGGGTTTGGATGGGTGTTCCGATAACAATCTATTGACTGAGGGTCACAAAAAAAATCATAGAGACAACGACTTCGACTTTTTCTAAAAATGTTATTTTTTCGTCAAAGAATAATACAGCAATATATTTACCAAGTCTTTTCAGCCTCCTAGAATTGATTTCTAATACGTGGTTGGGTTTGATAGAGTGTTAGGGGTACATTATATAACCTAAGGTTTCTCTGAAAAAATCATTAACACAATAACTTTGCATTTTGTGGAATTTTTGCTAATTACAAGTTTGAAAAATCTTTACCAAATCTTGACAGCAATATGTAATTTATTTCTTGCGGGTGGATGGACTTTTGGGGATATTATAATAATAATCTAGAACCCAAGGACCTTTTAAAAAAATCGAAGTCGCTATAATTTTGATTTTTTAGAGAAATGATTATATTCCGATGGACTAAGATCGGAAACTATTCACCGGGTCTTTCCAGATTTCTAAAGTTGAGTTCTATTGCGTGGGTGGGTTTTATGGGGTGTTAGGTTCACATTATATAGCCTAAGGTTCCTCTGAAAAAATCATAAACACAACAACATTGCATTTTGTGGAAAATGCTCATTTTTGCTAATTACAAATTTGGAAAATCTTTAACAAATCTACTTTAGCTATATGTAAATTATTTCTTCTGTGTGGATGGTGTGAAGGGAATGTTATAAGATCAACTCAGAATTAAAAGAAAGTGTGCAAAGTTTTATTTATCTATTTTATCAGTCAGTATTTTGCGTTGAATATATTTTTCCTTCTTTTTTTCTTATATTTTTGTAAGATAATATTTATTTGTTATGTTTTCTAAATAATATATTATAACTTATTAAAAATTATTACTCGTACACATGTTTCAATGCTTTTTCTATGTTGAATATGGCGCCAGAAGTCCTTTTAAATCGATTTAGTGATCGATAGGGATACCACGCGGCGCTGATGGTACTGTTTCTGTTTACTTTTCTTCGACCTTTGAAAAAAGTTTAATTTTATTAATTTTTAAATATTTATCGCGAGTGTTGACGTTCCGGAGGGACTTTCCCCCTCAAATATGGATATGAGCTTCCTGTGGGGAAAAAATTGCCCCGCGACATCCTTTCGGTGCGCCAGCATTCGAAACCAAATTTTGAGGTGAGGTTTGTAGGTTGGATTACCCACTACATGAGCCTTGAAGTTAAATAAACTTCTTATAAAAAAGGCGTTACTTCCGGCGGGGGGGGGGCGCGTCAAAATTGGCACATGAAAGCGTTATGTATTTTGTTAATGGCTCATTTCAATGGTTTTAAATTTTTGCTTTATTCAGCTATTTTAAAGGGTTTTTACATTTTCATCATAATGGCAAGGTATTCCTCTTCTGTCAAAACACAGTTTTAGGGACCAAAAAGAAAGATCGAGTTCGTTAACCAGCATTTTTTTACCAACGGTTCTGGTTTTAACCACAAAAAAATATTGAAACGATCAAACTATGCAAAATACGAAAAAATATGAATAGACAAAAATTCTGCACGCAAAAAAGAACTACAAATTTGTTATTAATCATTTTTTGATAGGACTTGTAATTTTGGTTTTAATCGTAGAAAATAACATTATAGTTGGAAAAAAAAAATTTTAACGACACAAGCTATGAAAAAAATAAAAACAAAAGTCGTTCGCCCAAAAAAGAGCTACAAATTTTTTGATAGGATGCGTAGTTTTTGTTTTAATCGAAAAAATTAAAAATTAAATTTGTGTAAAAACGACACAAGATACGAATAAGCGTGAACAAACCAAAGTTGTCAGCTCAAAAAAGAGCTTTAAATTTTTTATTAATAATTTTTAGATAGAGCGTGTAGCTTTTGCTCTAATCGCTGAAAATAACATTCAAAATAAAAAATTATTTTTCCGGAAAAGCGGTACAAAATACGACAAAAATTAATAGACTCTTCTTCCGCTTTGATTTTATCCTTGCTTTCTTCAACTAATATTTTTAATGTTCTGTTCTTGTCCCCATAATTATTTTCTAGTCTAATTCTCTCGTCATCGCTAAGGCCTTGTGCTACCTAAAATTCACATAATTTGTTCATGCCCTGTTCGGATTCGTTTAATTTTTAACACTGAAGCACTTTTAAATTACAAATGTAACTTAAATTTCAGGTTTGTAACTTGTAACTGAATCATAGTATCCCAGGCGAAAACTCAAATGTTGAATTTTCAATCCTAAAAGAGGAGTTTCCTGCAAAACAGTTTAGTTTTCAACCCAAAGATATGAATTTTGAAAAAAACATTTTTATTTTCAATACAAAAGTATGAATTTTCTATCAAAAGAATTGAATTTTCAACTAAAAAAGATATAATTTATCACGCAAAAATTATATAGTTACATTTGCAGTTAAATTTGTTGTATCTAAATAAAAACGAATTTGCAACAGAACAGTAAAATTTTCAACCAAAGAAATGTATTTTTAACAAAACAAAAAAATGTTAACCAAACAGTTGAATTTTCAACCGAAAATATTAATTTTCTACCCAAAAAGATAATTTTTAACAAATAAATATATTAAAAATTAGGTAATTTTCAACTAAAGAAATTAATTTTCATCAAATGAAAAACGTAATTATCATTAAAAACTGAAAAAATGTTTAGTCAATTATTAATTTGGAAAAAATTTGAGTAAGTTTAAGATATATTTAGAAGTTCTGAAAAGATTCTAAAATCGTTTAAAACTTGAAAAGATTTCAAACAAAACATAGATTTTTGAAGATTTTGAACACAACATTCAAAAGCTTTCTAAGCATTTTGAAAGGTTTCAAAAGAATAAAAAAAATGAATCAAAATTCTTAGGAAAACTGAAAATGAATTTTGTCTGGAAAAATTAATTGAAGAAAATATTTTTAAATATTGTAGGAAAAATTCTAGTTCCAAGATGATAACAAAATTTGCATTAGATTCCTGGAAATTTTTTTACGCTTTCTTTAAAACCAATTTTTAAAAGAATACTAAACAAGATTTTCGAAAAAATTTTATGTATAAATTAAGGTTTCCAGCTTAAAATTGCTTAAACTTATATAATTTAAAAAACTTATAAATTTTTTGATTGATTTTTCAATTCAACATTTTAGCTGTGACTTTTTTCTTTATTGACTAAAAAGTCTTTCGTGGTTGAAAATTCAACTCTTTTTGAAATTTTTTTTTTTTTTGAAAATTAACCTGTTTTGGTTGAGGCTTAAGTTAATAAAAAGAAAACAAAAACAAACATATTATTTTTGAAAGGATTCAAGAATAATTATTTTCCAAATTTGCCTAATTTAGTTTTTAACTTTTTTCGACACTTAAGTAAAAGAAATTTTCTGTTTTGGTCTCAGTTGTAAATTTCTAAGGTTGGATTTAAAAAACGACACTTTCAACTTTCATAAACAAATTAGTTAAGCAGTAAATTAAGCTAGGAATGACACTATTCGTACTTTTTGACTGGGAGTGCAAAATTCTTAAAGGACAATTTTGAGAAATGCGATTGTTTGAGAAATAAAACAAAATCAAATGTGGCCAAATTTTAGCTTTCGGAATTGCCCAAGTTAAGCAAAATATTGCACCATTAAAGTAAAGCTCCTGCAGTGGAATTTTGTAAAATATACTGAACAATTTTTTATAAAATTTCTCATAATTTGAACATTCATTCTTTAATTGTCAAATAACATATCGTGCGAATCTTTATAATTCGCAGATTTCGAATATTGCATTTATAAATTACCAAGTGCTAAATGGAAAAAATGTTATATTCCGCATTTTAGTCCTCATCAGTAGTTCGGCGAGTGAGGGGAAGCTGTGTAGTGCGGGAACCGTACATAGGTAGCTGGGGCGGAATGGACCATCGCTCAATGTTATGACCTTTAATTTTCAAAGGTCTGTGCACCAATGTGGGGGAAGTATAAAGACCAAAAGACGCGCGCCCAGTCCTGCCAGTGAAGCAACATTTTAATGAATGCATAAATCCGGGAGTTTTTTTCTTCAAATTTTTTATTCTTTACTTATTTTAAATGTTATTTTTTCCATAACTTTTGCTTAGCAATACATGAGCGATACATGAAAGTTCAAAAGGTTTTTCTTACAAATTTTAATCAATCTAAATATGTACATATTCTGCCTTTACGCCCAAAATCTTAACATATATGTGACGTGCGCCGAAGAAATGGGTGAGCTTTTGCAGATTTGAGATTTTTCAAGGCGAGCGGTTGAAGTCGACCGGGTAGACACGACTTTTAGGAGAGAGAGAAGACTCACGAAATCTTCCCTCTCCACTTACCACTACATTCTCACGAGGAAAGAGATAGGTCGTAGACGCGGCTCACGAACGGGTATAGATGAGACGCGGAGATGTAGTGGTGAGTGGTGGGTGGGTGGTGGGAGGTGTTTCACGGGACCTCGAGCTCCGGAGCGAAAGCCTGATTTCTCGGGTACCTAACAACTCAATTATTAGTAATAATAACGATCGAATTTTTTTTTACGGTTTCATTAAAAAGAGCAACTCTAAAACTATTTATAGGTGTAAAAACCTCGATTTTGATTTTTTCAGAATAAGCATCGGGGATGGTAATGATCAATCAGATGAAGATGCTAATCACATTGCGTGGAGATAGAAATTCACACTGTCGATCTAAGATACCTCTCAAATTCAGAATTTTTTTCTCTAAAAAGTTTCTATATTGACTTTTATCTGTGAAAAAAGGTCTCTTCGCTCCTCTGTGAATCGAACCACAGGTCTACCGATTGCCGGTCGGGTGCTCTTACCACTAAACTACTGAAGAGATAGAAAGTAGAATCCTTTTTTACAGATATGCCAAACGGCAACGTTTTCTGTAATATCGATCGATAGTGTGGATTTCTATTTTCACATAATGTGATTAGTATCTTCATCTGATTAGTCATTACCATACCCGATGATAATACAGATTTCTTAAATCTTATGACTGATATTACAGAAAATCTTGCCGTTTGGCATATCTGTGAAAAAGGATTCTTCTTTCGATCTCTCCAGTAGCTTATTGGTAAGAGCACCCGGCCGGCAATCGGTAGACCTGTGGTTCGATTCCCAGCGGAGCGAAGGGGAGGGATCTTTTTCACAGATAAAATTGTTAGAGAAACAAAAAATTCTGAATTTGAGATGTATCTTTGATCGATAGTGTGGATTTATATTTTCACGTAATGTGATTAGTATCTTCATCTGATTGGTCATTACCATCCCCGATGATAATCCAGATTTGTTAAATCTTATGACTGATATTACAGAAAACCTTGCCGTACGTGTATGTGTTGAAAGTAGAAATAAGCTTAGGCTTCTTGTATTACCTATACGCATTGACTCCACTTTACATGCATTATTTATCGTAAAGGAATTATTAGTACTAATCGTACAGAATTTCTGTATGAAAAAACACAGCCTATTACAACTTGATTTTTAAAGGGTTTAAGTATCGTCATAACTGTAAAACACGTTTAAATTTTAAAACTACATTATACCTCCTTCGCGTCATCATGAACAAATACACAGATCTGCAAAAAATGGGTTGCGATTGTTGTTAGCCAACTGAGGGTAATTTCCGATGTAATTTTCTGCGTAGAATCTGAATCCAAGGTCAGAATTTTCCCAGCTCGTAATTTCTTTGAGATATCGTAACCTAAACAAACGAAAAATGCGGTTTTTCAGTATCTAAAAACCGTCAGTCTGCCAGTTTTGCTAACAGCTGGGGCGGGGGCGGCTTCAAACTTGTAAAAAAAATGTGAGTCGCAACTGTCTTAGAAAATCTAAAAATTAGTCTGTGGATAGTAAGACAACTAACAAACTATGTGGGCATGGTCAGTCTTCAAAATATTGTACCGGTACACGTCAGCAGCGCGCTAAACTCATCAAAAGAATTTAGTTGGTGAAACTGTTTTATAAAATTTAAAATTTGGCGTACAAGTAGTTTATAGTATTAAAAACAAGAAAAACATAGTCAGCCCGAATTTTTATGTAACCAACGCTGTCAGCAATCAATAGAAGGGCGCGTCGCGCGCTTCATTTATCTAGCGCGCTCGAACGCAAAATGCTTTTATGGAATTTTGAAATATTTGTAATTCCCGCTTCGTTTCGCTTCTTTATGGAATTTTGAAATATTTGTAATTCCCGCTTCGTTCCCGCTTGTTTCGTAGCGCTCGATCGCGCTATTTAAATGAGGCGCGCGGCGCGCCCTTCTATTGACTGCTGGCCAAATTTTAAAATATCAACCTTTCTAAAACTGTTGCATTTTTTGTCCCTCAGCTCTCACACTCTAAAAACAGACTATTAACTGTCAAAAGATTTCTTTCACTATTAAAGGATTTTCTATTCAAAATTGGCATGAGAGGAAATCCTTTCATAGTGAAAGGAGTGTCGTTTCAAATGCTATCCTTTAATTGTAAAAGGATTTCCTTTGATCTTGAAGTGAAATCTACTGTCGAACAAGAGAAAGAATACTTTAAACGTTAAAAGAAAACTTATTGCATGATATTACGTGCAAGAAATGTACAAAAGCCGAACTTTGGTGAACGTAAATATGAAATCAATGTTATTACTTAAGAATCTTAAGAACTTTTGATTGACAAAAGCATTAAAAAAAATATATACTTCGATTGTCAAAAGCGTAAATGTCAATATAAAGTGAGGTTATGCGGATCAAAAACTGTTCTTTCAGTACACGTACCTTCCAAAGTTTTCGCGTCACAATCTGGGATTCCTAATTTTTTGAAGAAATTCATTTTCCACCTCATTTCGCACGTTTTTTTATTTACTTTATCAATTAATTAATAAATTGTACAGTGAAAAAATTAACTCATGCGCAGGTACATTCTCTCTGCTAGCCAACAAATAAAATCCTTAATCCTACTTCCGTTTTGCATTTAATGGATAAGTCTTTGAACAGTGAAACGGTTCTATTGATGGACAAAAGAAATCTGCTTAATTTCAAAGGATGCATTTTGAATACTGTTAATAGACTTTTTCTTAGAGTGCAGCCTATAATCCTGCGCACTGCCCCTTTGTCGCTACACTTCTGGTGTTTCACGCTTGATTGAACACCCTCGCTCGACCCCGAGGTGCTCCACTCTCAGTCCGAAACTGCCGCGGCAACAATTCTCGAAATCAGTAAATCCGGTCTCATTCAATCCAAGTTCCAGTCTAATAAATGTGTCTCATTTTCCTGATACACATGATATTTTGACTTTTAATTTTGTTAAGGTATTTTGTTTTAAAGTTATCCTAAACCGGCCGACTTGATAAAATCATACGGATCCTAGTAAAGCAACATTAAATTTGTAAACTTTCACATTGTCTTTTAGTAGTTCTGTAACTGATAATGACCTGCGAAATTTAAACACATACAGCGCAAAAGAAAACCAGGAAAAAACGTTAATTCATGTTAGGGAATTTGAAAAAGAAATTTCGTTAGGCACTGAGAAGTAGTTTCTTGGATATGTCGTTGAAGGTGGGTAAACCTGGAAGTACCACCATGCCCAAACAATGTATAAACTATGTCAGAATTAAGGGCTCATTTGAGGATTATTTAATACCCAAAAGCCAAATGTTGGGCTCTACATTTTAAAAAAATGCATGGTACTGCCAGCTTTACGTAAAGCTAGCAGTACCATGGTACAAATATTTGTTAAAACAACTTTTTTCTTTCACAGGAATTGAGAGCTCTTGAATGATCCCCGGCGCAAATTTTCAAAAACAACCCCTATCACAGAAAAACTACCCTAAAACATAAATATGCACCAATTAAAAAAGTGAGTACATCAGAATTAAGGGCCCATTTTAGGCTCTCCAACGACCCCAAAATCAATTTTCCAAAACCATCCCTTAACATTAGAAAACTACCCTTACCCAAAAGTACTCAGAAAGTGCAAGAAAAAGTGTTGCATCAGTTTGGAATATTTTTTAGTTGTCCGACAACATCAAAAACTATCTCAAAAACCACCCCTAAAACTCGAAAACCACCCTGTAAAGGAATTTGACATTAACCCTTTGCGGGGCAGTGGGACATATACGTCCCACCTGTTTATCATCAATAATTTGGATATTTTCCTACTTCTTCCTTGTATTCTTTCGTAATTTATTGGATGTTTGAGTAGTTGAGGTTCAAATATTGATATTTTCATAGATGAGAAATCAATATCTTCATTATGTTCATAATTATAAACAAATTACTTTCAAAAAAAGCCCCTTTTTACGGATAAATTTGGTTGTAGGAAAACAAGCCCCATAACATGCTCAAGTCATGGTGGGATTCTATGTTTTTTGAGTCGTAGTTTCCGAATCTGGAGTCAGATTTTTGAAATTCAAAATGGCTGAACCAATATGGCGGCTATTTTGAGTCAAATTTGTGGTTTTTTTGTTCAATCGGCGAGAAACCGGATTATGGGGGTTTTTGAGGTCGCTGATTACGATTCTGATATCAAAGACACAAAATTCAAGATGGCGAATCCGCCATCTTGAATTTTGTGACTTCGATATCAGAATCGTAATCAGTGATCTCGAAATCCCCCACACATCAGGTTTCTCGCAGATGGAGCAAAAACACCATAAATTTGACTGAAAATAGCCGCCATATTGTATCTGCCATCTTGAATTTTGTGTCTTTGATATCAGAATCGTAATCAGCGACCTCAAAAACTCCTATACATTTGGTTTCCCGCCGATTGAACAAAAAACCACGAATTTGGCTCTAAATAGCCGCCATATTGGTTCCGCCATTTTGAATTTCCGAAATCTGACTCCGGAATCGTAATTAGCGACCCCAAAAACCTTAAAATCAGTATGACTTCCAAAATTCATCCATCAGAAAAATATGCCCCTCAAAGGGTTAAACTGAGAATGAAGTATTTCAGCAGTTTTTGCATTTCTTGGACTGTGCACAAACAGTGTGTGGAAAGCCAAAAATGAGTCCTCAATTCTGATGTACTCACTTTTATAATTAGTGCACATTTGTTTTTCAGGGTAGTTTTTCTGTGATAGGGGTTGTTTTTAAAAAATTTAGTCAGGGGTTATTCAAGAGCCCTAAACGAGCCCTCAAGTCCTGTGAAAGAAGAAAGTTGATTCAACAAATATTTCTACCATGGTACTGTTAGCTTTACGTAAATCTGGCAGTACCATGCATTTTTTTTAATGCAGAGCCCAAAATTTGGCTTTTGGGTATTAAATCAGCCCTTAATTCTGGCATAGGTTATAAATTGTTTGGGCATGGTGGTACTTCCAGGTTTACCCACCTTGTCATTGATAAAGGAGTCAGGCCATATTGAATAAAACTAGAAGAAGTAAGAAATTTTCCAGTTCCGGAGTCGTTCCGGATTAAAAAGGTCCGTAGCAGGAACAAAAAGAAAACCATTTCATCCAATGACAAATTTGAAAGTCCAAGCGTTGAAAAGTAAATATCTTTGAATTTGCCTTACCTAAAATTTCACAATATTAAACTGGAGACCTTCTGTATTGCATAACTTACAAGGGGGGTTAGGTTGGTGTCCGGTGCCGATTTTTTTTGTTACTTTGCAGGTGAAAAGAGCATCCCAGACTATACAATAAAATTGGGCAAACATTCACATTCAGGGGTTGAAATCACCCCTTCTATAGTTTGAAGTTCTTTAGTGTTTTAAGAGATAACATTGTTTTTTATTTATTGTTTTTACACAAAATGGTTCTAATTGATGCTATATTAGCGTGAGTTTTAAAAACACTTACCCTCTGGAGTATCATAATTTAGAAAATCTACCCCTGGAATGCTTTGCCAAATGACAAAAAGGTTTAAGATTTTGGACATCCACACCTTCAATATTGCACACCCTCACAAAAAAGTAGGTTGTTTGACGGACAATAGTAGTCAGATCCTATGGATTATAAGTCGCAGAATCCGAATCCAAGGTCAGAATTCCGCCATCACCCTCAAGTTTTCTTCTAACCTCAAAAAACATAGTTTTTTAGCTATTTTTGCATTGAAAAAATATGTAAAAAAAAACCGTGTTTTTTTCAATCTCGACCACAAATTCGGATTCAGCGGCGAAAATACATAGAAATGGTCTTTTTTGGTCCGCTGGGCCCAATACTCTGGTTTGGCGAAACATCAAATTTTGTCGGCAAGGTTTTACGGTATTGTTCTCTGTGCAGCCCCTCTCACACCACAAAGTATTGGGCCCAGCGGACCAAAAAAGACCATTTCTATGTATTTTTCGCCGTTGAATCTGAATTTGTGGTCGAGATTGAAAAAACACGGGTTCTTTTTTACATATTTTTCCAATGCAAAAATAGCTAAAAAAAAACGACGTTTTTTGAGGATAGAAAAAAAACCTGAGGGCGATGGCGGAATTCTGACCTTGGATTCGGATTCAGCTACCCATAATCCATAGCATGTGACTACTCTTGTCCGTCGGACAACCTACTTTTTTTGTGGGCCTGTGTAATATTGAAGGGGTGGATGTCCAAAATCTTAAACTATATGTCATTTGGCAAAACATTCCAGGGGTAGATTTTCTAAATTATGATACTCTAGGGAGTAAGTGATTTTGCAATTCACGCTAATATTGTAATACAGCATCAATAAGAACCATTTTGTGTAAAAACAATAAGTAAAAAACAATGTTACCTCGTAAACACTAAAAGACTCAAAACTATAGAAGGGGTGATTTCAATCCCTAAATGTAAACGTTTGCCCATTTTTTTTATAGTCTGGGATCCTCTTTTCACCTGCAAAGTAACAAAAAAATTGACTCCGGGCACCAGCCTAACCCCCCTTGTTAGAATTTAAGTCGTCAAATTTGGCCGATTCTAATTTCATAAAAATTCGATATATTCAAATGAAGCATTGAAACGTTGAATGTGAATTAAACGTTGTATGTATGCTGCAAAACTGTAATCCAAACCATTTTTAATATATCGTCACTTAAGTTCTCTGCCTGTCTGGCATGGGAAACCCTGTCAGTAGCAATGCTACGGCCAACATAGCCGTCAAATTCATTAGAGGAAAGCTCAAGCCCTACCGCGACGACAACTGTATACAACTATATATTATTATATTATTTTTTTTTCAAACTTTTTCTCGGGTGAACCCGGTTTTTCGTCATAGCCACGGACTAAGTCAAGTGACTGATGAGATGAGGATGTTATAAGTTATTTCAATACGTTGTTTGAAATCATTTACGATGATGTTGTAGGTACAAAATTAGAAGCATGGTGTAGTTTGCAGTTTGGCTTTGCCGCTGTTATTCTTACACAGTGGCCGTGAGTGTTGAAGGTGACAACAGTCGCCTCTGGGTGTTTTCTTAGAGCTACCATGACATGTTACCATGTTGGCTATTATTATTATACCATTAAACCATTTCCCTTTCGGGGTAAACGTAACTTGCTCGGTTGGAATATAGTGAATAGGTATGTAGGTATAAAGTAGGTCGGTATATTGGTATA
>CAKNXH010001705.1:37819-62346 GCA_932178445.1 Andricus quercusramuli
CCCCATCATGCACTTGACTGCAACCCAGTCCGTGAATGATGGGGGGACCTACAGCTTAAGGTGGGTTCCGAACTACCAGAACCTCGGTAAAGTTACATAGAAAAATTTCAAGAGGTACCGGCTCAGGGATCGAACCCCGGACCTCGGAGGTGAAGTCCGAGCATCTAACCAACTGAGCCACCGAGGCTCTCTAATATTATATGTTATTATTATTATTATGTTATTATTATATTATTTTATTATATTATATATATATATTTTGAGAAGTTGTAGGCTCCGGAAGCTTCGATCATGATTCCTTAAAGAAACCAATCCCAAAGCTACTGGAACGTGTACGTCATCCGCTTCTGCTCCTTCTGTCCTAGGAGGTAAGCAAGAGCGGGAAATTTACGCGTGATAACATCGGGCAACACTGTTCCTTGGAGTCAGGTCTCTAGCCGCGGATGACCTTACGCGGAGAATGAAAAATTCCAGTAGATCTTACACTGATCATTCTCCACAACTGACTCGAGTTCCCCCCTGGGCGTATGGCAAGACGGGCAATAGATAAACACCATAGAAATGCCTAAGATGGTAATATATCACTTTCAGAGCTGCATTGTGTCTCTCTATGTACGCGCAGCGTGCATATTTAGAGCATCCACTGAGAACATGTCCAAGTGTTTCGGGCTCTTGCTTGCACGCCCGGCAGTTGGTATCGCGTACAGGTACATTCATTATGCGCTCGCGGTAAACTAAGGTGTCTATGACGCCGTCTTGACAGGCAAAAAGAAATCCCTCGGTCTCCGATCTCAATCCAGCAGACTTGAGAAACATGTTGGACAGACCCATCGAGAGCTCTTCTCTACGTACGATGCCGTAGAACTTACCATGGAGGGGTTTCTAAGCATGTTCTCTTAGTAGGAGCGTATGTTCTGCTTCCTGTATACGACTTTTGAGCACCAGAGGTGTTAGTGATGCTAGGCCATGTGTAATGTCGCTGTAATTAAATGGGAGGTCTAGCTCCTCTGCGGCCCTATCTGCTGCATGGTATAGAAACACCGCAGCATTGGCGATTTCATGTTGATGTACGAGTCGCATAAGGGAATCCGTGCTTTTTAGAACGGAGCAGGCTGTAGCCAGAACCGTTCTTCGATGAAAACACTCTAAGCTTAGCAATCCTCTACCCCCTTTATCCCGAGGGAGATATATTCGAGGTACGGAAGATCTAGGATGAAGACTTCGTTGTATTGTCATCATCTTGCGTGTGCTTCGATCAAGTTGTTTTAACTCATCGACGTTCCATTTTACTGCACCAAACGTGTAGAGCAGTATAGGAACGGCCAGCATATTGGTCGCCTGGATCTTATTCTTTCCAGATAATTCGGAAGCCCAAATTTTTCTGAGAATTTGGCGATACCTTTTTCTAAGGGCCGTTTTCCAGTTATGCACATTTTGGGTTTCCGCTTGCGGTATTCCAAGATATTTATATGTATCTCCAATACCAAGATGTTGAATGGTATTTCCGCCTATGAGTTGAACATCCTGGTCGTCACTGGATGATGTAGTTTCTAGTCTTCCTTGGTGTATGTGGACGCAGGCACACTTGTCCAGTCCGAAGCTCATGCCAATCGCTTTAGAATACCTATTTACCGCATCTACAAGGATGTTAAGGTCCTTTTTCGAGGAAGCAAAGAGTTTAAGGTCGTCCATGTATAAAAGGTGGTTGACCTTATATTCTCTTCTGTTCGGCGGGCCACATAGGTATCCAGAGCTTTTGCCTCGGAGCACAATAGATAGAGGCAAGAGGGAAATGCAGAAAAGTATCGGACTTAGAGAGTCTCCTCGAAAGACCCCCCTCTTATATGTGACAAAGCTTGTAGTCACTTGTCTTTTGTCAGATGTTATGACAAATCTTGTCCGCCACAAGAGCATAAGCTCTTTTATGCATCTCACTATTTTTGGATGCACTTTATGCACTCAAGGAGCTTGATAAGAAGCTCATGGTTCGTGTTATCGAATGCCTTACGGTAATCAATCCAAGCCATGGACAGATTGCGTCGATACCTGATCGAGTCCTGGGTAATACACCTGTCTATTAACAGGTTCTCCCTGCAACCTGCCAGCCCTCTCTTGCATCCACGTTGTTCGACTATTGCACTCCATACCGGCTCGATAGATGTCAATATCCTCTCTTTGAGGATGCCAGTGAATAGCTTGTAGCTGGTGTTTAAACAAGCTATGGGCCTGTAGTTCTTTGGACATGACAAATCTCCGGCCTTAGGGATCAATACCGTGCGTCCTTCCACTAGCCACTGAGGGACGGGTTGTTCTCCGTTTAAGAAAGTAGTAAATATACGAGCTAGATGTTGGTGCGTAGAAGTAAACTTCTTCCACCAAAAGTTGTTGGTTTTATCTGGCCCTGGCGCCGAAAAGTTCTTAGTTCTAGCGATAACTTTCTTCACTTCTTCAGCAGTAATTAGTGGACACTCTTCCTCTGGTTCTTGTAACCTTTGCCTTTGGCAAAAGTTACGAAAGAGTGATATATTGGAAGCGTCTTCATTTAGCTGATAAGTATCTCCATATACTTGCTCCCAGAAGACTTGAATCTCTTCTCGACTAGGCGGATTTTTAACTACACATGACGCTTTATTGAACAGACGGGAAGGATTAGTAGAAAAGGTAGAATTTTCCTGAATCCACTTAACTCGCCGTTCAAGGCGCTGTTTCGCTGTTGAAAGAGATCTTACTTTTTGCGTCCAGTGCTGCTTGATGGTCGACAGTTTACATTTGTTCAGCGTGTGATTTGCTTTCCTCAAGTTTCGAGCAAGTGCCCTAACTTTTGGATTGAACTTGTTATTTGATGTTATGTAGCTAATCACGCACTGAACATTTGATGCATGCCGTCTCGCCGTTTCAATTTTGAACTGAAGCTGTGCAATACGCTCGCGTGTCTTACTCAGACGTACCGAAGTTTCGTTACTTCTATCGTCGCTAAGCAGGGAGACCGCCTTCTCGTAAACTACACAGTTCAGATTCCAGAGATTAACATCTTCGGGGAGCAAATCGCGGAGAGCAGTATTAGCTTCAGCTAATTTGTCCATCCTGAGGAAGACTTTTTGGTGGATAGATCTCCTACTTCTCATGTTGACATTATCGGCTATCTGCAAAGGTGGTCTTGCTGGAACGGGTGGAATGTTCGCTGGAGGATGTTGCTCCTCTTCCTGTTGATAAACAGCTTCATATCCGTTTTTTCGCAAGAAGGATACCTGATCTCTTAAATACTGAGGCGTTTTATGAGCATATTCCGGGTGCATATTGCCCCAACGGTCATGTAACCTCTTCATGAATCCTCTCCGCGCCGGTGAGCTTCTTTGCCAACAGGTAAGAAGGTCCCTCCTGAGTTGGTCCGACCATTTAAATCGATGTTCTCGCGTTTGTCCGGGGTCATTGCCTGGTCGTCGCCTCGGTTCGTTCCTATTGCCACTCCCAACTGAACCATGGCCTCCATCCGAGAGAGGCCTATTGTGGGTGGCACTGCGCGATACTTGTGTCGTAACCGCATAATTCGTTGCATTGGGGAGTTAGCCCAAAGCAACGCGGCTGACTGCGAGAGCAGGAGCTCTCGGGCGATGGGGTCGCCACATCCCTACGCCTCGCCTTATCATTATTATTATTATTGTTGTTATTATTATTATACAATGAAGCCAAATCCCTTTCGGTGTAAGTGTAACTCATTCAGTTTTAGCCCCGTTGTACTGCCAGGGATCAAGGAATTCATATGAGAAAATTGAGAAAGGGAAGTGTTGGAGCAGGTATAAATTTTAGTTCAATCTAGAATTCCTGTGTTGCTTATATAATTAATACAACCCTTCTTTATACGCCTGGCTATCTCTCCATCGATCTTCGCATCAGTAGTAAATACATTTTCAAGATACACGTAACTATCAAATTGTTGGCTGCACTCGTGTTCCGTCCCGCGGTCAGAAAAGCTGTCGAATACGCCTGTAGAATACTTCTGTGAGTTTGACAACAGCGTCAACGCCAACTATTGGGTATCTCGAAGTTATTTGGGCAATGTTTATGAAGAAAAGCAGTGAATGTCAATTCATTTTAATCTAAAATGTTAATCTTCGGTTTAAAATTAATTATTTACTATAAAATTTTTCTTTAATATTGAATTGAAATTCGAATTTCTTCCCAATAGTTCCAAATTGGTGGCGCTGTCGTAGTTGCCCTACAGGCGTATTCGGGCGGAAGGTACAGTTGCGTTCTATCCCCTCTCCTCCCCTAGATCTTGGTTGTGTAAAGGAAAGGGGCCGGGGGGACAAGAGAGTAATCATGGAATTTTGGTAGGATGTATCTAGGGTATCTTTTCACGGACCTCGAGTTTGAATTATTCCATGAATTAATATTTCACATAGGGTTCCAATGAAGGTTCTCGACCAATCAGATTTGTCATAACCCATTAAGGTAAATAGAAATTAATCCTATGTAAAATATTAATTCCACGATTAATTCAAAATCCACGGTTCGTGAAAAGGTACCCTAGCCTTCTTAGAGCTTAGTACTGGTGGTTTAAGTGTTATGTTTTTTTTTGTTCATTCAATTTTTACGTTAATGCAAACAGCGAAAAAAGTGTCAATTTTTTTAATTCCATTTTTTATATCTTAGAAAAATTTTGTTCTTATACTTCCCGCCACTTGAATTTAATGCACAGAAATATAAGAAAGGAAAAAAATTAATTTGTAAAGTTAATTGTTAAAAACAAATTGTATCAACAAATAGTTTACATTATGGAATATTCTTCTTCAAAGTATATTTACGCTCTAAAATTGCTTGCTTTTATCTTTAGGATGATACGTGGCCATTTAAATTTAGGATTGAATGTCATCAATTAATTCTATTAACAAATTATATAAACAAATGCACATTTTAGGTGTTTGCAAACTTTGCTGAAATTATATTGTCCATGATCTTGTTGAAATTATATGGCCAATGATGTTTTATAGCAAAATTTTGCCAAGCATCGCTAATCGTTTATTTTATAAACAAATTATATAAACAAATGTACATTGGAGGTATTTATAGGCAGAAAGAAATCGTTTTTTAAAAACTATATTGACAATAATTGTTTGGATAAAATTTTGTTATGCTTCATCATTTGTTTATTCTATAAAGAAATTAGGTAAACAAATGCAAATTCTAGGCGTTTATAGGCGGAAAAAGTCGTTCTTTCATCTAGTCTTGTTAAAATTATATTGCGAATGATGTTATTTGATAAAATTTTGTGATAAAATAAAATTCGTAAAATTTATAAACAAATTATTTATATATATTTTTTATTTATATTTATATTTATAAACAAATTATTTGATAAAATGTTGTGATAAAATGAAATTCGTAAAATTTATAAACAAATTATATCAAAAATACACATGGTAGGTGTTTATGAGCAGAAAAACAAGATTATTTCTTGTAGTCTTGTTCAAATTATGTTAACAATGTTTTTTACATGAACAATATTAACGGATGGTAAAATTTTTTGAGAAAACATCATTCGTAATATAATTACAACAAGATTAGAAGAAAAAACTGTTTGTTTCTGCTTGTAAATGTCTGCAGTCTATATAATTCGTTCATAGATTTCCGCTGGTAGTGTAAAGTGTGTGTGTGTGTGTGTACCTGCAGAATGCAACTTTCTCAGACGCAGAGGTATCCCAGGGTGAGGGAGAAGAGCAGAGAAGAAACGGTGGGAGGGGCAACCGATGGGTATTCTGACCGCGGGAGGAAACTCGAGTGGACGGCAACTGGTTCTATCCTCTCATCGTCTGAGGCCATGTTGCATACTTTTTTCTGACCCTTTCCTTCAAATACCATAATTTTTGTTTTATTTACGTTAATCTTAAGGCCCATGTTCTTCATACTAGTATTCAGTCTGCGGTCAAAAATTCGATTTTTCTAAATGGTTCACACGCCACCGCCTGTTTACATTTGAACGGACTGGATTGAGCGTCAAGGCCAAGGCAAACAAAGCCCGAAACCGTTCTTCATTCCGAGTTTCAGTGTAGTCTACTACATATGTATTTCCCAGCTTCATGAACATTTAATGTTCTAAATTAGTCATAAAACATCCTGATAAGCCTTAAAGCGGAGCCAAAATGTTCATAACCAAAAATCTGTGAATATTACAATTTTTTTACCTTACAAATAATTGAATAAATGTTTAGTTTCCACTCCATTTTTTCCAACCATCAGGGCCGTCTAAGCTTTCAAATGAGCCATAAAAATTCTCCGTCACCCTAACAGAAGAGCCAGATTTCCATAACCGTAAAAACCCTTAGGCGATTGTATACTCTCTTAAAATGAACCAGTGAAACCTCACTGATTTTCAGTGAAATATCACTGGTTGAAACAGCCAGAAGTGTGTCACTGACAATCAGTGAGAATGTACTGGTTCATTCAGTGGAGTTCCGACACTGGTTCAATCAGTGAGGTTCACTGGTTTCTCAGTACCAGTAGTCATCTCTGGTGGTACGTTATGTCGCACTATAGGTCAAATCGCATTTTTCTGGTTTAAAATGTAATATAACGAGAAAGAATAGAAATATCTCAACAAATTTTTTCCAAGTAAAGTTCACGTTACGCGGATTAAAGGAAAATATGTAAGAATGCCTACATTGCTTATTTTAGGGGTTGAAGTAAGGGGTGAAGTTGAGCATGTTTAAAAAATCGATGACCTTTTTCTTTTCTTTTTTCTGAATATCAAAGGGAAATCATGATATCAATACTAATTTTTTTTTAATTGTAGTAAATGTAATGCAGGTTAAGGATAAAATTATTAGGATACCATCAACCCCTAAATTAGGGGTTGAATATCATTTCGACAACCATTTCTGCATTGTTCTCTACTGTGTGGATGGTTCCTCGTTTCCCCCACTCTAGGGTATATTCGAAGAAGGCGTTTTTAAGACCTTATTATTATAAAAGTATTATTTAGAAAACAATTGTTTATACCTAGTAATTTTCTATTGCTAATCAAGTAATGTTTATTAAACTTTTATAATGATAATTTTGTTTTGTCAGAACACTCTTTCTTATTTTAACAATGATTCTTCCATCAATCTTCATTACTGCTATCTTCAGGTTCAGTCCTCTGTCTGAAAATGCAATTTTTTTGTTTAAGGCCATTTTGCAAGACGGCGGACAAATCGTGTCCCCGAGCCATTAATCTGTGTACATTGCTTGAATTAGAAAAATGATTATTTACCGCTATTATACATATTTACTATAACCACAAATCTTTTTAAACTTTCTAATAGGCCCATGTATGCTACAGTATCCCTCTCCCAAACTCTACAAAAAAGGAGGATTTCTTTGTTTTTTTATTTTTTTTAATTAGACTCAGAAGTCTTGTCCCCAGGGAATTGAGTCGGGCGAGCGCCTATTTTGAAACACCGCCTAGCGGTTGGAAAATAGGCCGCGAAAGTGCTCTGCTGCGTCACCTCGCTTCAGTGAGGTTCGAGTTACCCTGAACGAAAGTCATTGGTCATTAAATTATTTTGTTTTTGCGATAAATTAAGTGATTATGAGTGCGAAATCTATGCGAAAATACTTCGTTGCTGCATGAATACGATCTGGGTCTGAGAAGGAGCTTAAACGAGTTAGATGACTGCCTACCTTGCAGTGAAAGGCAAAAATGTTAGTCCTGTCACGCGACAGGGTCTAATTTTGGGTATCAGGAATGACGTTTGTACCTACCTCTCTAGTTTAAAGTACAGGTAGGTAGCGCAGTCAGGCAGTGTTCTTATTTATATATGGTATGGATGAAGGGGATGTGGAGGCGTTTAGGAGGAAGTGATCAGGCCACTTGGCGCTCACGAGGTAAAAAGAATAATTAAGGTTGTTTGTCTGCCCTGTCCAGTGAAAGAAAATTTATACATTGTAAGCTGAATTTCCAAGTTTAATCGTGTGTATCACGGTTAAACACGTCCTGGCCAGGGGGTGGCCCAGGTAGGAAACTTGCTTACTAATAAAATCATATGCAATGGCTATTACTTACCTGCCAGGTTTATTTCCACTGTGCTGTCAATCCCCGGAATCGACCGAGTTCGTGGGCTACACTCTTTCAGCCCACGAACAACCCACGAAGCCCGTTTATTTTTACACTCAGGCGTCAGATAGGGATAACCCTATCCGAGCCCCGTAGGATCCGACTAATTTACACTGGCAGGTCGGCCAGCTCGTCTTGTCCACATGAGAGAGAGAGAGCGGAATCGTTGGAGTGAGAGAGATATACTTCCCGTAAATTCAATTATAAATAACCCCCGAAATGTACAAATTATAAGTGACTCTTTATTTGTTACATTAGCTCATTATTTATAAATTAATCTAACCACAAAATTCTAACCTAATTGTACCAACGAGCACTTATGTGCAAATTCAAGTTCCTATGGAACCGTGCCCCCTGACTACTTCATAGTCCTCTTTCCCTTGGACACTTTCCTAAATTTTACGTGGTCACTCCTATGGGAACACCTCCCCTTAAACTCGTGATTTTAACCTATTATCTACAAAGAAACCTCCAGTAACAACTGCCCGGGCGAACCCCAGCGAAACTCCTAGCATCCCATAATGGCCGTCGGGTACACCCACGCTAGGCACGACGCCGGCCGGCGTTCATACCGCGTGCGCACGCTCCAAGATTCTGAGGGACGCTCGCCTCGACTTTTCTCAGCATCGGGATACCGAGCCGAGCGTGCCTCGTCCTGGTTAGCGTCGTGGGGGTCCCTGACGGTCCCCGTAAGCTATATTTTAAATGAACTTTTACACTGACTCTATTTCGCGAAGCCACAACACTATACGTTGGCACCCGGTGCCAGAGCCGGAAACACTTTTATACGAGCGGTAATGAGTTGCACTCACCTTTTAGCCATTCGGCCAGTTCCTTCTTAGCACCCTTGTCCATCTTTGGTTTCCTTCCTCTTAACAAACAAATCCACCTCGAATTCAGTCTCTGGGATTACTGTCCTCCTTCGGTTTATCCGGGCTACCGGGACGCTACCGAGCCAAGCCAACAAGTGACGCGAGAAGCGTGCTTTCCTATGCTTCCTCCCGCTGCTTTCCTTTCGACCCGCGCCTTACGTGTACCGAGGCTGTTGATTGGCTGGTTGCAGTAGAAATGGCTTGCTTGTCGACCTCGGCCAATGGGTGCCGTCGCGCCATCGCTGCTTGCTTAGTGGTTCCGTTGGCCGGGCTGCTTGTCTCCCCATTGGTCTTCACCATCCTAGTTACAACATGGCCGACTTCTAGTAACTTCAACATGGCTGTCTTATCGTTGCCTTTCCACACAAGGCACTCTAGCCGCGTAGTGCAACAGGGTTGGTTCGGTGCACTACGTACTGTCCCCCACGTTACGAGTGATGTTTAACGGTGTGGCAGGGCGGGGTTGACTGGGTCCACTCCGTGATACCTTCGGTGCTGCGAGTGGAGCTTAATAGCGTGGCTTGACAGGGTTGGATCGGGTTGACCCGCCGGTCACCTTGGTACTGGTACTTGCCGCTGGTATCGGCGCTGCTTGCCTTGTGTCGGCGCCGAAACTTGGCC
Source organism: Andricus quercusramuli (assembly GCA_932178445.1). NCBI lineage: Eukaryota > Metazoa > Arthropoda > Insecta > Hymenoptera > Cynipidae > Andricus > Andricus quercusramuli. Next base: position 47,405 of record CAKNXH010001705.1, read on the forward strand.
GCCGACTTTACTCTCCCCACCTCTCCGGTGGAGCGTGATCGCTGGTTATTGTGGTCATGGGTGGTGCTGTACTCTCGGTCCCTGCGCGGGACTGCTGGGCCGTGTCGATTGAGTCCCACCCTCACGTACTGACTCCATGGTTTCCGGTCGGTTGTTACTGTTATGAATCGTCTGCTCGTTGTTTACGAGCTGTCAACTAGTGTATAGCTCTGACACCGGCCCGATACAAATATTAATCGACAATACTCAGTGTTCACTGAGTCTTAATACTAAATAGCCGGGAAGGCTGGTAAGGAAACAGGCCAGGAATTAAATTATTTAAATTACAATTATGGTTGCCTGTAACACTTAAATCTACGTAAGTATAATGTTTTCTTAGACTTGCTGTCCTGGCTGGGCGGTGCGTATGTTTAACAAAATTACCCTAAGCAAGCCGTCCTTTCCTCCCCTTCGGAGGTTAGGTACGGCTTCGGCGAAACCCCGGAAAGCTGTTTTACATCTTTCCGCGCTTTCTCCGAAAACTTCGTCACAACTCCCCTGGGCCTAGACGAAGCCTACCGGCTGTATTTACTCGCGCAGTGGTCGCCTCTCCACCGCTCTTTCCAGCTCGTATTTCGGCGTGTTGCCTCCTTATCGGCTCAAGAGAAAAGAAAACTTTTACTTATCCCTTCTCGGGCTCCCATACCGGGTTCTCCCGATCGCGTGGCTCTTACTTCTTGTCTCTTAAGTCCGCTTTACTAACCTGGGTCATCCGTTCTATCCTCACCTTCGTTTGATCCAGAAGCCACCTTACTTAATTGTGGGCACACGTAAATAAGAGAATGCGATTGGGTATTATTTTATTTATTCAGTGGAGTAGCCCCATCCAGGGGTACATATGAGATCAATTCAACAGATAGGAACAGGGTTCGAAAACCAACAACTCGTAACTAAAAAAAACTCAATTTCAAGGAGCGATCCGCTCAAAAACACCAAAAAACTAAAAAAAAACTTATAGCTCTTAAAAAAAAAAGATTTATTCTTTCCTGCCCCTTATGAGAAGTGTCCCAAGGTTGGGCACACGTCTTAGCGGTATCGTTTGTTTCATGCTTGTGAAGCCAACACATTTATATAGTATCCCGGGCATGCAAGAATTAGTGGGGAACTACCAGGAAAGGGTCGACTATTCTTCCCTACTCCCCCCTCTCTAGGCGGTCCCTCATCGTGGTAGGGAACTAGCGGTTTTGCTGGGAACTTCCCTACTAATTGTCCGTCCTCAGTCCCCAACTCATACACCGATGGACCTAGCACTCGGACTATGACGTACGGTCCCAGCTTTTTTTCCCCCGAATCCTCTCGTTACGCCCTTTTGGGCTGATGAAGTTACCTGGGCTTTCCGCATGACCCTGTCTCCCTCCCTAAACACCGCGTGTCGCCGCCTTTCACCTTCTGACGATCGAACGCGTTTTCATGATGTAAGGAAACCAGATGTTGGAGCTCCTTCAGCTCGACCATTCTTTGCCTCCATTCTTCGTGATCTGGTGGGGGCAATTCAGGTGGGGCTTCGACCCTTCGGTGCAGGTTATTATAAGGCTTTGGTTCCCTACCTAAATTCAAGTAGGCCGGGCTGACTCCTGTAGTGCTATGCACGGCCGTGTTTTAGGCGAACCTAAAATCCTTCAAATATACTTCCCACTGCCGATGGTCTTGTGCTACGTATGCGGAGATCATAGTTTTGAGGACCCGATTCACTCGCTCCACAGGGTCCGCCTGTGGATGGTACACCAGAGTGAACGAGTGCCGGATTCCGTAGGTCTCTGTCAACCCTTGAAACGCTTGGTTGACGTATTCTGTTCCGTTATCCGACACGAGCACTTCCGGTGCCCCCCATCGGTTCAGAATGTGATCCTCAAAAGCTTTGATAATGGTCTCGGCATTAGCTTTTCTCGTGGGCGGCAATTCAACCCATTTAGTATATAGGTCTTCGAATACCACTAAGTATTCGAATCCTAGTGCCGTCTTTGGCCAAGGACCCATCACGTCGGTGGCCACCATGGTCCAAGGCTGCTGCACTACCCTGCGGCCCATCAGGCCTGCTGCAGGTCTCTGATCAGCCTTGATTCTCTGGCAGGTGTCGCAGGATCGTACCCACAGAGAAATGTCGCGATACATGCCTGGCCAGTAGTACTGAACCGAGGCTCTCCGGTATGTCTTGTCAATCCCCAGATGCGCGGCTTGCGGATCGTTGTGTACCTCGTCGAAGACTTCTTGTCTTCTCTCCGCTGGTACTACCAACTTCCACGCTTCTAGGTCTTCGATTACCGGGTCTATCAATGGGTTCGGACGGTACCGATACAACATTCCGTCAACTCTTTTCCACCCATGGAATTTTCTTGGGGTTTCTTCCACCTCGCGCAGTCGTCTACGATACCACTCGTCCTCCACCGGCTCCATGGCAGCTATGGGAATTGCTACTTCCTCCTCATACATCCGAGAAAGGACATCAGGCACGTGGTGCAATGCTCCTTTCCGGTGTACGACCTCAAAATCGTACTCCAGGAGGTCAAGTGCCCATCGCGCCAATCGACCAGTTGGATTGTGGAGGTTGTGTAACCATTGCAACGAACTGTGGTCGGTGATTACCGTGAAGTGAAACCCTTCCAGGTAGTGACGGAATTTTCTAACCGACCAGATCACGGCTAAACATTCCTTTTCCGTGACCGAGTACTTCCTTTCCGCGTCTGACATCGTCCTACTCGCGAAAGCGATCACCCTCTCAACGCCGTCTTGCATCTGCGTTAAGACTGCCCCAAGACCAAAATCGCTCGCGTCGGTCTGGAGCACGAACGGGACTTCGAAGTCAGGGTATGTCAAAATCGGTGCCGTCGCAACTTGCTCCTTAAGCTTAGCGAACGCGCTTTCCTGTTCGGTTCCCCATTCCCATGGGACGTTCGTCCCAAGCAATTTATTCAGTGGCTCCGCGTCAGTCGCAAAGTCGGGTATAAAACGACGGTACCACGACACCATTCCGAAGAACCGGCTCAGTTGCTTTATTGTCCTTGGGGCTGGGTAGGAGAAAAGAGGCTCTACCTTGTCCGGGTCGACTTGCAAACCCTCCTGATTCACCAGGAATCCGAGATAACGTACGGTCAGTCTCCCGAATTCACATTTCTTCGCGTTTATTGTCAGTCCGGCACCCTGTAAGCGGTCTATGGCTCTCGCTACCCATTCCTGGTGGCCCTTAAACGTCTGATTTACGATGACTATGCCATCGAGGTACGCGTAGACGTTTGGCTCCATGTCCGACCCTATGAGGGAGTCCACCAGTCGCTGGAATGTCGCAGGAGCCCCTGACAGTCCAAAGGGCATCCTTGTGAACTGAAAGAGCCCCATTCCAGGGACTGTAAACGCTGTGTATTCCCTACTATCTTCGGCCATCGGGATCTGGTGGTACCCCCACTTTAAATCTAAGGTCGTTATATATTTCGCGGCGCGCAGTTGCTCAAGGATCATGTCCATCTTCGGCAAGGGGTACGCATCCTTTTTGGCCACCTTGTTGAGCCTGCGGTAGTCCACGCAGAATCTATATGACCCATCGGCCTTTCGGGCCATTACTACGGGAATGGACCATCCGCTTTTCGATGGCTCAACTATTCCCTCGGTCAACATTCGAGTCACCTCATCTTGCATATTTTTCAGGACCTTTGGGGACACTCGATAATACCGCTGTTTTATCGGCGGGTGTCCCCCGACGTCTATGCTATGAGTTATTCGATGAGTTGCTGGAAGGACCTCAGGAGGGGGCTTGACAATCCTGGCAACTAACGTGTCCAGTTCCTGTCGCTCCTCAGCTCTTATTTCTCTGAGGCCGCAACACTGGTCTAATGTTGTCGGATTTTCATCCCTCCTCTTCACTTCCAGCTCCGTACCCTCTTCGGTATAGTGGTGGACTAATTCCGGATAGTCCGCCATATACCAGGCTCGCTTACTGCCATCGTGTACTATTCCGAATATATGGATGAAATCCATGCCCAAGAACACCTGTTCTCCCATGCTCGGGACAATGTGGTGTTTCATCATTCGCGAAACACGATCGATTTCGATAGGAAGATAACACGTGGCTTGAACCTGACTGACGGTACCGTCAGCAGTCATGACCGCTTGGTTCGGTGTCGTGTGCAATGTTGCCTTGTACCGTTCGGCTATAACTAAGCCGACATCTCCCATCACTGTTCGGGATGCCTCCCCCATCTATCATCGCGAGGACCTTAGGGGTGTTACCGATTCGGGCAGTCGTAAAGACTCGCAGCGTAAGCCCTTTGTCCTCCCTTGGGGGCTCCTTCACTTCTAATCGCAGTGGCAGCGACGGACCTTCCTCAGGTGTCCTGCGGGTGACTCATTTGACTTCAGAAGAGCCAAAATTACTTGGTTCTCCTGCCAGGGGTTCTGTCGTTCTCTAACCCTCGTTCTTGTGTTGAGAACGATGGTGTCTTCAGTTTCTACCGTGCGGATTACCGGGATCTTATTCGCCGAGGGCGACGGAGTCTATGGGGGCGGGATTCGCCTCTTGGACTGTCCACCCTAATGCCGGTTCCGTCGGCTCAAGCCTGTCGTGTTCCGGTAATTGCCTGTCGTCCCGTTGGGTCGTTCCGGGACTGGAGGAAGAACGGCTGACCCCTGGGCCTTCTCCCTTCGTCGGTTTCCCGGACAGTTCGCACTCTTTAGTGGTCACGTCCTCCTTACGACACCGACGACAATAATTACGTCTTCGGCTCCTCGGACAGCCTATTTGGAAATGACCCTTTTGTCGACAGTTCCAACATTCTATCTCCGAATCATCCCTCTTCCTACCCGAAGTGGATGACTCAGAGCCCTTTTTCGGAGACTGGTCCGACTTTCTGTCAGTCGATTTTGCCGAGTTCTTACGGTTCCGAGGGTTCCTATCGCTACGTCTGTTGGATCCCTCAGACTTGGGTTCATTCTTGGTTTCGTTTTTGCCCAAGTTCGCAGTTGAGCCCCGTTTATCGCTTTCTATTGTCGCGATTACGGCTTTTATTAGCTGCGCTAACTCCGACGGATTCTGCGTGGTGTCGCCATCGACTAGAGTCGGGGCGATAGCGGCCACAGAATTTTTCTTCTTCGACTGTGAGCCCCTCCCGTTGTAGGCATATTCCGGGATAAGGGACTTTTCGGGAGCTGGAGGGGCTATATCCTCGCGTATCGTGGATATCACGCGCTCATATTCTGCCGCCAGGACCGCCAGATGAGGCCCTGTCTGCGTGAGAGGATCTGCTCTTCTAACCTTTCTTGGTAGAAAGCGTCCCCAAAACGTGCTTGAAAATGTCGTTCGCACTGGTCCCACGTGTTCCATCTTAACCTGTTCTGACGGAACCAGTGCCACGCAATATCTTTCAAGAGGAAGGGCATTGCGACTAACAACTCCTCGTCCATGAGGAAAGAGGCGGCTCTACCCTCTTCGACCCTCCACAAGAAGTTGTCTACACTTGAGCCCTTTTGTCCGTTGAAGCTGACCTTCCACCCTTCCACGATTCTTGTCACGTCCCTTGGTTTGCCGAGGGGGTCGCATGGGGCCTCGCCCCCATCCCTGAGCATACCCGTGACTCGTGGTGGCTTCTGGCTCAAACTCACGCGGACCCCTCAGCCCAAGTGAGTGTCTTTGCGCATAGCCCTCATATACCGCTTCTTGCTCCCAACCTTGGGAGCACCTGTTTTGCGGCGCGCGACTCTGCTCTCTATACTGCCGCCATGGCTCCCTATACGGCCCGTCTTGTCCCTGTCCGAACGTTGGGACGTACTGTTCTCTATTTTCTTGACTATGATTCATACCCGTGCTATGGTATTGTCGTGTGGGCTCGTGCCCCCTATACCCTGTCGTGTACGGTCTATACTCGTTTTCTCTTGGCTCGGGAAAGTCTTGTGTCTCGTACCTGTCATGGTATTCGGATCGGCCCTTAGTTCGCCCTAGCCGTTCTTGCTTGACCTCTTCCCCCTGGCTAAGGTCGGGTTCGTATGAGGGAAGAGGCTCGACGCCGGGTAGTGATGGGTGGTCCGGTCCGTTCGGAGCCCTTCACGTGGCCTAGGCTGTTGCTCGCGGTGGTTATATGGAGTGAACTCTCGCGTCTGTGGTCCCTGATAACTTTCTGGGTACCGATAACCCTCTGGTTCTGCGGTCCGGCCCGTCTTCGGTCTCGCGATGCTGAGTCTTAATACACAGGGGAGCTTCGCGGTTCTGACCATACCAGTCACTTTGGAGTCGTGTGTCCCTAATGATCGCGGTCGTAAAAATAGGCTGCGAGGAGGTCACTAAGGGAGCACACGTTAGGGCACTTTCTGTCGGCGGGTAGTATCCTGTCGGACCGATTGTCCCACTTGCCCAGGGTGTTGTCACACTCCGGCTCAGTGGCACTGAGGCTTGATACTCCCTATCTCTCGGAGGCAGGCCCTGAGCCCTACCGGGGCTCCTAGATCTCCTAACTGCCCCTTGGTAATGTTGGGGGACTGCATTTTCCCTCCAGACTGGAGGAACAAACTGTGAGGCCGCGCTTTGTCGCGTGTCAGCAGCACTGACCCTATTCGTGGTTCCGCTTGGCCTAGTATTCACGTTCGCGAAACGGTCATCCTCAGTTCGGGTGGTTTTCACGCTTTCGCCCGCCGATGTTGTTCCCCGAGTAGGTGGCACTAAGGCCCCCTCATCCCACCCCCACATGTCTCTGCTGGGAGGCAGGGTGTATGTTGGCGATAGTGCACCCCTCAAGGCCTGGTCTCCCCCCATCCCTGGCCATCGTCGGTGCCCATGAGGGATCGTTGAAAACATCGTAAAAAGTTGGTGAAATCCGATCCGTTGCCGGGTACCTTCCGGTGGACCCGCTGTATCGTCGTCGGTCCCTAAATTCCGCGGTACTTGGCCCTGACCGTCGTCGTCCTCTGGGTACCAGGGTACCGCCTGGTTACCCCCGCGACGCGCGAAATACTGCCCCATACGCTCCCGCAGTACCTCGTCTACTCCGTTCGTGTTTAGGCGCAATTCCCTTAGAATTGCCCTAAGAGCCTCCCCTGATAAGTCAACTGCCCAACTTGGTAGTTGGACCATTATCGTTCCTATACTGGCCCTAGTTTGCCTAGTCTGGTCCTCGATTGCCCCTACCGGCGCGGCTCCGGCTACGGACTGTGTTTCGCTAAGAGCCGGAGTTCCCGGTAAACCGAGGTCTTCCCGATTATCAACCTGCTCTGACTCCCCCTCCCTTGGGTCGTGCGAGTCGAGGTCTATTCACTGAAAATCAACAAAATACCTCGAAAGTTTTCGGTCTGGGTGCGGACTCGCCGTAAATTTTTCTTCGCGACTAATCCCCTTATTTGGTTTGATTTCTTCAAAAATCTCGAAGAATCACTTTTATCCTCTAATATTCTCGAGCAATTTTAAAAAATTCACGCATTTTCACTAAATTACCGAAACACTTCAACAATTCCTACCAGTTCCGAAAGTTAACGGCAAAATTCTTAAACAAAAATTTTCTAAAATCGGCGAAGCTACTGAGAAGTTTGATAAAATAAATTTTTCAAAAATTCCTTTCAAATTCCGAAACATTACCGAAAAGTTACGAGAATTTCACCAAGTTCCTGAAAAATCGCGAAAATACTCGTAAGTTCCTTAACCTAATACAGAGTTTCAGAACTAATTACCAAAATATTCAATTTCCTTTCAAATCGGATTTACTATCTGAGCGATTTATCTTTTTGCTCCAATTTCTTGGAATGAACTGGTTTATGGGTCTTGATCGGTCTCAAGGGTATTTCGGAGTGAAAAAAAAACACTTGTCTTCCACGAAAATATTCAATACCTGATTTATTTTACCGGAAGACCATGTTTTTGAAGGTTAGGGGACAGTACGGATAACAATTTTTCTAAAAGTTCCTTTCAATTGTTAATAAAATTAACAAGACATTGTTTCTTCCTTAGGAAGCAAGAGCCAGGCAGGAAACCCAGGTAGGAAACTTGGTTACTAATAAAATCATATGCAATGGCCATTACTTACCTGCCAGGTTTATTTCCACTGTGCTGTCAATCCCCGGAATCGACCGAGTTCGTGGGCTACACTCTTTCAGCCCACGAACAACCCACGAAGCCCGTTTGTTTTTACACTCAGGCGCCAGATAGGGATAACCCTATCCGAGCCCCGTAGGATCCGGCTAATTTACACTGGCAGGTCGGCCAGCTCGTCTTGTCCGCATGAGAGAGGGAGCGGGATCGTTGGAGTGAGAGAGATATACTTCCGGTAAATTCAATTATAAATAACCCCCGAAATGTAGAAATTACAAGTGACTCTTTATTTGTTACATTAGCTCATTTATTACTTCATAGTCCTCTTTCCCTTGGACACTTTCCTAAATTTTACGTGGTCACTCCTATGGGAACACCTCCCCTTAAACTCGTGACTTTAACCTATTATCTACAAAGAAACCCTCAGTAACAACTCCCCGGGCGAACCCCAGCGAAACTCCTAGCATCCTATAATGGCCGTCGGGTACACCCACGCTAGGCACGACGCCGGCCGACGTCCATACCGCGTGCTCACGCTCCAAGATTCTGAGGGACGCTCGCCTCGACTTTTCTCAGCATCGGGATACCGAGCCGAGCGTGCCTCGTCCTGGTTAGCGTCGTGAGGGTCCCTGACGGTCCCCGTAAGTTATATTTTAAATGAACTTTTACACTGACTCTATTTCGTGAAGCCACAACACTATACGTTGGCACCCGGTGCCAGAGCCGGAAACACTTTTATACGAGCGGTAATGAGTTCCACTCACCTTTTAGCCATTCGGCCAGTTCCTTCTTAGCACCCTTGTCCATCTTTGGTTTCCTTCCTCTTAACAAACAAATCCACCTCGTGCTTTCCTATGCTTCCTCCCGCTGCTTTCCTTTCGACCCGCGCCTTACATGTACCGAGGCTGTTGATTGGCTGGTTGAAGTAGAAATGGCTTGCTTATCGACCTCGGCCAATGGGTGCCGTCGCACCATCGCTGCTTGCTTAGTGGTTCCGTTGGCCGGGCTGCTTGTCTCCCCATTGGTCTTCACCATCCTAGTTACAACATGGCCGACTTCTAGTAACTTCAACATGGCTGTCTTATCTTTGCCTTTCCACACAAGGCACTCTAGCCGCGTAGTGCAACAGGGTTGGTTCGGTGCACTACGTACTGTCGCCCACGTTACGAGTGATGTTTAACGGTGTGGCAGGGCGGGGTTGATCCGTGATACCTTCGGTGCTGCGAGGGCTTGACAGGGTTGGATCGGGTTGACCCGCCGGTCACCTTGGTACTGGTACTCGCCGCTGGTATCGGCGCTGCTTGCCTTGTGTCGGCGCCGAAACTTTGCCGCCGACTTTACTCTCCCCACCTCTCCGGTGGAGCGTGATCGCTGGTTATTGTGGTCATGGGTGGTGCTGTACTCTCGGTCCCTGCGCGGGACTGCTGCGCCGTGTCGATTGAGTCCCTCCCTCACGTACTAACTCCATGGTTTCCGGTCGGTTGTTACTGTTATGAATCGTCTGCTCGTTGTTTACGAGCTGTCAGCTAGTGTATAGGTCTGACACCGGCCCGATACAAATATTAATCGACAATACTCAGTGTTCACTGTGTCTTAATACTAAATAACCGGGAAGGCTGGTAAAGAAACAGGCCAGGAATTAAATTATTTAAATTACAATTATGGTTGCCTGTAACACTCAAATCTACGTAAGTATAATGTTTTCTTAGACTTGCTGTCCTGGCTGGGCGGTGCGTATGTTTAACAAAATTACCCTAAGCAAGCCGTCCTTTCCTCCCCTTCGGAGGTTAGGTACGGCTTCCGCGAAACACCGGAAAGCTGTTCTACATCTTTCCGCGCTTTCTCCGAAAACTTCGTCACAACATATAAGCTGTATATAATAATAATAAGATGAGCTATGTATCTAATTAAAATAAGAATAATAAAATTATTCTGCGCTAGTTTTTTTTTTAATAAATTCTTCTTCTGTCTTGACTCCTGATTGTTAAAACTGGTATTTAGCCCGAACCCAAAAACCCTCAACCCACAAACCCTAATCCTGAAGTAGACTTCGGGATTATGGGTTGGGGGTTTGTGGGCAAGGGGCTCGTGGGTTCAGAATTTGTGGGCTTGGGCTCAGTATGGCTTAGAGTTTGTAGGTTTGATACAATAAAATATCTCGGCGAAAAAAGATACATAACCTCAAATAGGTAAAAAACAGTGGGTTTTTGACTTTTAGGTTAGGATAGGGTAAGGAGGGGCAGCGCCAACCAGTTAACAGTCAATGATTTTTTTAAAGTTAATAAGATGTGGAACTGATCCACTTCTTTTCATTTCGAGTCCCACATTATTGTATATCATATTTCTATAAGTATTAATTACATTAAAGGAACAATGATTTAATAATTTAATTATTTCCAACAAGCTGTATTTTGTCGGCTGTACTCCACATCCGAGGGCAAAGCCAACCGCAGCTTTTTATGAAAATCAAAACATCTGTAGATGGCAAAACATGGTGGTTCGCTTCTGTGGTATTTTATATACTGGTAAAATTACCTTAAAACATTTCCAGCTAGAAGAATAAGTTATTTTTAATAAAAATAGTGTTAGCTGTTATATAACCTCTTATGCGTTGACATTGCACTAGAGACGGACGACGCGCAAAGGTTTCTACCATACCAATACAAAACACCCGCTCTACCGACCGGATTTAAAATGATAATATTTAATAGTTTCTTGCATGTGGCCCAGAAGATAAGTGGCTGTTCTACATTACCGATCACTTATCGACAAAACTTATGATACGTTTATAACCTAAGCACGTGTTAGCTATTATTTTCGTCATGCTGGTGGTCATGCCACTGGTGAGGCCTCATTTATTTACGATATTTAAAATATTTGGGACTTGAATTAGGTTCAACTATTATAATGAAATAATGTGATATTGTGTAATCTGTCAAAATATAAAATTTTCATACTGTAAGTATTGCTAGGTAATTTTGGGGACCCAACAAGAAAAAATTATAACGGGGAAAAATTAGTGAGCTTATGCTTAGAGAAGGGCCTATTTATTACAAATACCTGGTTTCAAAATAAAATGATCTTCACTTACACCTGGTGTAAAGGAAATAACCGCAGTATAATTTACTTCGTTATTGCAGATGAAAGACTAAGAGAACTAGTTACAGATACAAGAGTCATGAGGGGGGCCGAATGCAATACTGATCATTACCTTTTAGTCTGCAAGATGAACTTAGGGCGGGGATGGAGAAGAAAGAGAACCAAATAAACGAAACAAACGCGAATCAAGGTCGAAAATTTACAGAAACCGGAAGTGCAAATAGATTTTCAGAATAAGATGAACGCATAGATAAGGCAATCTGGGAGTCGCTTGAATGCAATAAAGATATAGAGGGCGCGTGGGCTTTATTGCGGGATACCATTGTCAAAACTGCGATTGAAGTGTGTGGTACGGCGAGGGTAAGAGGAAAGTCTGGCGATGCATGGTGGAACGATGAAATTAAGGCAGTCCAAAAAGAAAAGAAAGAAGCGCACAAGAAAACGCTGAACATGGCAGGTCTTAGCGAGGAGGAGAGAAATAGACTCAAAATGATTACAGACACAAAAAGGGGAAAATTGACGGGCCGAGAGTAAAAGCGGTGTGGAATTAGTAGAGGAGCGAAAGCGAATTTGAAAAGCTTCAGCGTAACAACGGTTTGAATGAGCGCCAGAGGGAAAGCGGATTGAAATACGTTAAGGGCAGAAACGGCTTAGACGCCTAAACCGTTTCTCCTCGCGGCCAAAACTCAAGCCGTTTTTCCCTGTAGTCTCGTGGAAACAGTATCTTCAGAACGTGGGGTTTTTTGGCCCCCACCACTTTCCCATCAGGGAGCAACACATGCAAACGTAGCGTGTCGGTGAGTTAGCTCTGTTACATGCTGCGTAGACCAGCTTCGTGTAAAGCCGAAAATGCACGAGCACGAACTTGTGGCTCGGGCCGAGCCGAGCTCGCCCGACTTCACGATTCAGTTTCGTGGGTTATTAGGAGGTTTGGGTTGATTTTTGTTTTCGCGAATGACACCTGACATACCCATGCATGTAAGGAAGTCCCGAAATATTTTTTATTATGTTTTTCAGGAACGTATATGGGATTTTAAGATTAGATTAATAATATTCATCTTTTTCAAGTGATTTCATTTTTTATTATTTATGTTTTATTTTTTCATCCATTTCGAATATTGCAAAGTTTAAATGATAATAAATAATTATCATTTTAAATTTGATGTATAGAATTAATGAAAATAAAATTGATAAAATTTCAAAGTATAAAATAAAATAAATTAATTAATTTAATTAATTAAATTATTAATGAAAAAAATTAATTATAAAATTGAATTAAAATTGAATGAATTAATTAATTTAATTGGAATTTAATTGAATCATTTATAAAATTTTAAATGCTCATGCCAGGCAAGAGCATTTAAGTAAATTTGAAATTTGAAGAGGCAAGACTTGCCTCTTAAAATTTACTCCGGTTTTAAAATCCCGGATGACTATATATACACAGGAGACAAGATTTCACGGCCTAAAATGTTTCAAATTTTGTGTGGCATAATTATCTTAGTCATATTTTTAGTAAAAAATTATTTTTTGACAGATAAAAAACAAGTTTTCAAGAAAATAGTTAAGCTTCCAACATAAGAAATAACTAAACAAAATACATTTTTTAACTGAAAATTTTAGTTTATGCTTAAGTTTGCAGTTGAAAAAAATTAATTTTTAACCCCTCCACACCCCAAACAAGAATATTTAACCAAAGAAATGAATTTTTAACTAAAATAGATGAACTGTTTCAAACAAGGATGTTAACTTGCTACCAAAGAATATGAATGTTCAACTAACAAGATAATTTTTCAAGAAAAAAAAAACTTTCCAAGAAAATTGTTCAATTTTCAACTTTTGAAACGAATTTTAAGCTAAAGCAATAAGTATTCAACCAAAAATGAAATAATTGCAATGAAATAAAAAATATAATTTCTGACAAAATAGTTTAATTTTCAAAGGAAGAAATGAACTTTTAACTGGAAGATATAAATTTTTAACCAAAAATGGGACAGTTACTTTTCGGTGCGAAAAATTAATTTTGAATAAAAAAAAGCAATCGAATTTACAATAAAATAGTGAAATTTTCAATCAAAGAAATGAATTTATCAACAAAAATACCAATATTCTTCCAATAAAGATGAATTTTCAACCACGTAGTTGAATTTTCAACAAAAAAGATAAAGTTTCAACCAAAAATGGAATACTTGTATTTCCATTAAAATAAATAATTATTACCCCCAAAAAAAAACAAAGTTTTAACAAAATATTTAAATTTTGAAGCAAAATATTGAATTTGCAAACAAATAATTTAATTTTCAAACCAATAATTTTCTACCAAAAACAGGAATACAAAATTTAAAAAATCAATTTTTAAACAACAAAAAAAAAACAAATTTTCAACAAAATAGATAAATTATCGACGAAAAACGGTTACATCATCAGTTGGAAAAATAAATTTACAACAACAAAAAAACATTATTTCAGCAAAACAGCTTAATTTAAAACAAAATACATGAACTTTCAACCATATAGTTGAATCTTCTACTAAAAAGATACATTTTTAACGGAAAATGGAATCTTTAATCTTTATCTAAAAAAATAATTATAAACACAAAAAACAGAAGGTTTACATAATAGATGCATTTTCAAACAAATTAATAAATTCTTAATTAAAATAGATGACTTTTTAAACAGGAAGAATGATTTAATAACAAAGAACATGAATTTTAAACTGAGAAAATTCAACTTTCGAGCAAAAAAAAAAGCAACAAATTTTCAACAAAATAGTTAAATTATCAACCAAAAAAAATGAATTTTTAACCAAAATAGATGGATTTTCAAACAAGAATAATTTTCTACTACTAAAAAGATGAATTTTCAACTAAAAAAGACAAATTTTTAAAAAAAGAACAAATTTTGAACAAAATTGTAAAATTTTCGACTTTAAAAATGAATATTTAAACTTAGAAAAATAAGTATTCAAGCAAAAATGGAGTATAGTCACATTCTCAGACAAAAAATTTAAGTTTCGACCAAATAGTTTAATTTTCAAAGAAATACATGAATTTTCAACTACAAAATATAAATTTTCAACCAAAAATGGAAGTTAAATTTTCAATTCAAAAAATTAAATTTGAACAAAACAAAAAAACGATCGAATTGACAGCTGAATAGTTAAATTTTTGAACAAAGAAATGAATGCACAAACAACAAGAGTAATATTCTACCAAAAAATGAATTTTTAACCCCATAGTTGAATTTGCAATTAAAAAAGATAAGTTTTTAACCAAAAATTGAATCGTTACATTTTCGGTAAAAAAGGTGATAAAAGAACGAAGTTTCAGCAAAATATTTACATTTTAACCAAACAAATTGAATGGAAAACAATGAATTTGCAACCAAGAAAAGGAATTTTCAAACGAATAGTTTTCTAAAAAAAGACGAAATTCCAACGAAATTAATTTGCAACCAACAAAAAAAAAAAAGGAATTTTCCATCAAATAGGTGAATTTTCAACCAAGAATGCCATAGTAACATTTTTAGTGAAAACAAAAATGATTAAAAAAAGAACGAAGTTTAAAAAAATATTAAAAATTTTATCCAAAAAATTGATTTTTCCACCGAAAAGATGAATTTTCAATCAAAAAGACGAATTTGTGATTGAAAAAAACTAATTTTCAACCAAAATGGCATAGTTACATTATCATTTCAAAAAATTAATTGTGAACAAAAGTAAAGTCATTTTTCAACAAATGAATTCAGTTTGCATGAAAGAAATGAATTTTAACCAAAAAAGAAAAGTTTAAAAAACGGAATAATT
>CAKNXH010001705.1:63654-80757 GCA_932178445.1 Andricus quercusramuli
ATAAACGGCAATTTTTTAAAAAATAATTTTGTTTCCAAAAAATTTTTTTCAACAAATTTTTTTTTTTCAAAATTTTTTTTCACCAAATTTTTTTTTCAAAAACAAATTTTTTTTTTACAAAAATTTTTTTTCAAAAATTTTTCCACCAAATTTTCTTTTTCAACAATTTTTTTCAAAAAACTATTTTCCAACAATTTTTTTACACCAAATTTTTTCACACAATTCTTTTTCAGAACATTTTTTTTTCAAATTCTGTTTCAAACATTTTTTTTTCATTTTTCTTCAAAAACTCCACTCTATGCAGTATAAAATCAGTATTATTCGTTAACACCTCCTAATAACTTTTTCGGATGGGCGTTGCAAAAAATAGCGTGTGATACACGTGCGCCTATAGGCGTGTGATTGCATCATTCGCCTGCGGCTTATGCTGCAAAATTCACATGCTTGTTTTCAAGGAGGGTAGGACAAAAAGTATAGTGTGTATCAAGTACTATTATATCAAATATAACTTACATAATTAAAGATTTTAATGATTAAAAAAACTAGTATAGGTTTTCAGTACTTGTAGAGTGTGGCGAAGCACAGAGAGTTCAAACAATATTGCAGGGTTGTAACGCTTCGTTTTTCGCCCCGCTCCACAAGTTCTCAAAACCGGATTAATTCTCATAATGCAAACCATCAACAACTGAAATTTAGTGATTGTGAGTTCTCTTTTGTTAAAGCTTTTTCGGCTTCAACGAATACAATCTCATCACGTTTCTCGTGAGAAAAAAAAGGTTAAAAGCAAATTTTTAGACCTAATTTGAAGAAAATTTTGTTGTTAAACATTTTATTGTATCTTGTGTTTTATTGTGCAAAAAATTAATTTGTTTATTTTTTAATATCATTTTTTAAGATTAAATCAAAAACTACGCGTCTCGTCAAAATATGATTAATGCGAAATTTGTGGCTCTTATTTGGGTGAACAACTTTTGTCTTTTTTTTTGTAGCTTGTGTCGTTTGTCCAAAAATTTGATGTTTTGTTAACGTCGTTTTTTACGAATAAAACAAAAACTACGTGCTAAATCAAAAAGTGAGTAATAACGAATTTGTAGACAATTTTTGGGTGCACAATTTTTGTGTTTTTATCTTTTTTCGTATCTTGCATAGTTTGACACAAAATGGAATTTTTCATTTTTTGTACGATCAAAATTTGAATTTTTCATTTTTTATACGATCAAAATTTGAATTTTCTTTTTTTCAAGAAAATTCAAAGAGTTATGATAATCTTGCAGAACTGTAAAAAACCATATTTTTCCTCCCTTGACTTTTTTTTCCATATCGTGCGTTGTTTGGATTAAAATGATCATTTGAGTTCCAATTTTTGGATTGTGAAAATACTATAACTCTAATAATTTGGTTTTTATCGAAAAAAGTCGTGCAGATAAATTGTTCGAATTTTTGAGTACTACGAATAGCCGTACATGGAATTTTTAAATTTAAAAAAAATGGTCGCAAAAATTTTGAAAATGCTCTAACTTTTTGAATTTTGATCCAAAATAGCTGGACAACAAACTGGTCCTTCTCATGTAGGCCCTAAAATAGTGTGACAAAGCTCAATCCAATCTGATCCGTCCGACAGATGCACAGATACCTTCGTAAAAATCGTTTTTTCTGACTCAGGGTGTCTCAAAACGTAGAGATTTGGTAAAAACCGACTATGTCAAATTTGACATAAAACCAACCTTTTCATTAAAATGAGAAAGTAAAAAGAATAGATTGCAAATTCAAATGGCTGGGTGTCATTGCACATCACGAACACCCAAATATTGACAATTATATAATTCGCACGCTGGAACGAAAGCCTGTGGGAAAGGCGAGGAAAAAATCGAGTCTCTGTTTTATCACGTGATCGGAACTTCCTCCACTCGAACCAATATATCTGGCTCCAGTCGCCCCCCCCCCCTCCCTCATAACGTGTTCGGATTTTCTAACACGTGCTACCGTATTTTGTTTTCACTGTTCAATTGTTTTCGTCGCGAATACTTGCTCTTGCATTTTCGGCTTTACACGAAGCTGGTCTACACAGCATGTAATAGAGCCGACTCACCGACACGCTACGTTTGCGTGTGTCGCTCCCAGATGGGAAAGTGGTGGGGGCCGAAAATTCCCATGTTCTGCATGGGTTGGGACTGTGAGTAAAAGCGGGTTGAGTTCGGACTGGGAGCCAAAGCGGGTTGAAGTCCAAAACCGTTTTCCCCCGCGGAATAATTTCAGTTCGCTTCTACTCTGACGCTCATTCATTCCGTTTCCACTCCCATTCTTTTTTCAAGTCTTCTTTGCGTTGACACGAAAACTTAAACCGCTTCTCTTCTGCAACTTATTTTGCACCGCTCTTACTCTCAGCCCGTCAATTAAACGACTAATCAAAGAGCAAAGAGAAAACCAGAACAGAAGAAGAGAACAAAATACAAAACTGCTTTGAAGGAATTATGAAACTAGTACATAAACAGTTGAAGGAAAGTAAAAGTACAGAGTTTCTCAGCATGAGAAACAGCAAAGGTAAAATGCTATATGATATAGACGGGATAGTAGACGCTTTAAAAGACTCTTTTAAAGAACTATTAGGAGGTGAAGATATAGGGCAACAAAACTGCGACATTCACTGAGGTCAGAGATATAATTAAAAACTTGAAAAACGGTAAGGCTGCTGGTATAGACAGTATCAGCGCTGAAATGCTTACATACGGTGGCGAGTACATACCTCACAGGTTATGCGAATTGATAAATTTATGTTTCGAGACAGGAGAAGTCCCAGACGATTGGAGAAAAGCGATTATTGTACCAATATACAAAAGAAAGGGAGATAAAAGCAACTGCACTAATTGCAGAGGTATCAGCCTGCTAAGTACAGTGAGTAAAATATGTATACTCAACAATACTTATCCGTAGGGTAATGGAAATTACAGAAGAGATGATATGGGAAGTCCAAAGTGGATTTATGCCAGGAAGGTCATGTACAGATCAGATATTTAGCCTAATACAGATCACAGAAAAAAGCTGGAGAGTAGGAAAGAAAGTCTTCTGTGCATTTATTGACCTAGAAAAAGCGTTTGACAAGATAAATAGAAGTAAACTTCAGGAAGTCCTTAAAGAGTATGGAGTAAATGGAGGGCTCCTACAAGCAATAAAAACAATATATACAGGTAGTAAAGCGTGTGTAAGGGTAAAGGGGAAACTGAGTGACTAGTTCGATATTATGCAAGGCATGAAGCAAGGATGCGTTATGTCCTCGTGGCTATTTATCATATTCATGGATAAGTGTCTAAGAACTGCTCTCTTCGACGAAGAAGGCGTAGATCTCGAAACCATCTAGGTACGTGGGTTAGCTACTATACGGTAGCGAGACATGGACCTGTCAAGAAAAGGACAGGAGTAAAATCAACGCGATCGGCATGAAACCTCTGCGCATAATATGCTAAGGTGGTTCGGACATCTTGAAAGAATGAAAGATGAACGACTGACCAAGCAAGTGTATAAAGGTAAAGTAAATGGCAGAATGCCCAGAGGTAGGCCGCCGAAAGAATGGTTAGAATCTGTGAATGGGACACTAATCCGAAGAGACTTAAGAAGCCATAGAAACACAAGAGCTTGCATGAAAAAATGCATGGACGTGAAGGAAGGTGGAGTAGTATGCCAGGACAGAAAGGTGTGGCGGAAAATAGTTTGTAAACAGAGTAACAGTGGAGTGAATGATGCCTGAAACAAAGACCTAGGATACTAATGGGCCCAAGTGGGGAACCATACATAACAATTTTGTGAGGCTCCTCACTTGGGGTGATCGCTAGAGAGATTGATCAGCAACCTGGGTCGGAGCAGTGTTGCGGAATGAACGTGTCATTTAAATAAATAACACGAGAATTCCAGACTAATCTAAAACATATGTACCTCACACCTATATAACCATATACCTTATACTCATATACCGACCTACTTTATACCCATATACCTATTCACTATTTTCCAACCGAGCAAGTCACGCCTACCCCGAAAGGGAAATGGTATAATAATAATAAATAATAATGAAACGTCAGACAGCAGCAACGAAGATGACATATTTGTCGCATAGCGGAATGAGGAATTTGGAAGAAAGGTGGCAGTGACCCTAGACCCAGGTCAGATGTGCCTTTGCGGTTAATTTGCGACAAGCTCTCGAGCGGCTAACTTGTCTATTTGAACTTAAGTACACTTGAAATTGTGATCAGAGACCTTATAATAATTTGTGTTGGAATAATGCATTATTTGTTTTTGCAAGAATATACTTTAGTGTTTTAATGGACTTGTAGTGTTTTATTGTGTTTGCCCATGCAATAATTAATTCAAATAATAATATCACGCGTATAGACGCTAGCAAGCTATCGAACAAATTTATATGAGACTGTACATGTGAACATGGTCCTTCGGAGACGAATTTAGGATTCTCGTACTGAAACTGAAGACGAGAAAGAGTCGTGCGGGAATATGTGCTTCCAGTGCAAAACATTTAGTGTCGGAAATTTTTTGTGAGAGTTTAGTCACCGGTCACAATTAAATCGAATGTGAATACTGAACGAGGCTCACAATGATTGTGAGATATATACTGAACGAGACTCACAAGGGTTGTGAGTTACATACTGAACGAGGCTCACAAGGATTGTGAGATATATACTGAACGAGGCTCACAAGGGTTGTGAGATATGGAACGAGGCTCACAAGGATTGTGAAATATATTGAACGAGGCTCACAAGTATTGTGAGATAGCAGCTCCGAAACTTCTAGAACAGGTTGGGACTGTACCACAATCGACGAGAGCTAGTACCTGAGAAACAGAGGAGTCATCGAGGTAAACAGCTTTGCCAACAGCTGCCGATCGCCAAGATCGAAACATCATGAGCGTAAGAATATCGTTTTCATAAAATTGTCAACACAGTTGTGAGTAACATGTACAATTAGAATCAAGAAATTTAATTCAGATGAATCAGTTAAGCTTACATTCTGTCGAATTATTTAATTTATACATTCGCATAGAAAACTAAAATTAATTTCTGATGACTTGAGAATTTAGAGTAAATTTAAATGAACTGAAAAAATGTCTAATGAAATAGAAAATCTGAAACTAAGAAAAAATAATTGCAAAAGCCGATTAACAAAGTTCAAAACATTTGTGGAAAATTATGCGAGTAGTCAGACAAAAGAATTGACTCCGATAGAGGAGATTCAATTGCGAACCCAAAAACAGATGAAACCTGGCAAGAATTCGACAGAACGCTAAGCAGCTTAGAATTGGTATGTCTGGTAAACGATTTTGAACACGAGAGATCAGAAGTTGAAGAATTTTATTATATGTAGCATTAGCAAATCAATATCTGAATCAAAGGTGAGTTCAGAATCCTGTTTTGGAAATACGTACAAATCAAGTAGATGCACAGAGTCCACGTATTGCACAACTCAAAATGGAACTTAGGTCACAGCGAGAGTCTGAATTGACAGCCTTGCGAGAATTGGCAACGTCAAGAGCTTCGACAAGCGAGGAAAATATTCGAACGGGCTTTTCGTTACCAAAACTGAATCTCCCCACCTTTCCTGGAGGTTACAACGAGTGGCTTACATTTAGAGACGCGTTTTCTGCCATCATTCATGATGACGGAACCATTCCGAAAGTTCAAAAATTACGGTATTTGAGATCTTACTCACAAGACGAAGCACCGCGAGTAATAGATAATATAGAGACAACCGAAAGTAATTACGAAGTTGCATGGAATTTATTGAAAGAAAGGTATGATCTAACGACAGTTTCCAAAGATTCCCCATCCTCTTTGAGAATTATAGTGAACGATGCTCTAAGACACATTCGCGCGTTAACAGTATTAGGAGAACCAACAGATAAGTCGGACACACCCCTTATTTTTTTTATTGTATCTAAATTAGATCGAGATACCAGAAAGGGATGGGAGAAATCAGTTAATGGTACGGAAATGCCAAAATTCGAAAAACTTAGCAAATTTTTGAAAGAACGATGTCAAGTTTTAGAATCAATGAATTGGAAATGTGCCAATAAAAACAAACCTAATGAGCCTAAAAATAAATCTAGCAACGAGCGAACCCATGGCATTAAGAACAAGTCAATAAAATCTTTTGCGAATACTCAATCTCATATTTCATGCCCGTTATGTAGCGAAAATCATCAATTGAAAATTGGTATAGAATTTAAGAAAATGAACATTTGGGAGCGGGTAGAAATTGTTAAGAAAAAGGGACTCTGTTTTAACTGCTTACGTAAAAACCATTTAGTTAGCAATTGCAAATCCGGAAGCTGCACTATTTGTAATCGGAGTCATCACACACTTTTGCATGCACAGTCAAAAACGGAATCAAAGGCAGATGAAAATCCTTCATCTGAGAAACAATCTAACGTTAAGAATTCGCACATCTATGACGCGTCCAATGTTATGTCGGGCACAGAAATAATTGAAGTTTTTGATGATAATGGGAAGGGGCACGCGTGTAGAGTCCTCCTAGATAGTGGTTCTCAGCCGAATATAATATCTCGAGATCTGGCATCGCGATTTAAACTTAAAAAAAAGAAATTGGAATTAGCTGTAGAAGTTGTAAATAATATCGAAACGCAGATAGCATTTTCGAATTCAACTTCAGAGTAGTATATAATTGATAAATATATAATATATATATAATGAGGAAATTCATAAATTAAAAAAAGTGTTGATAATTTGAAGAAAATTTCAAAAGGGGATTCGGGTTGGTGGCGGCCAACTACTGTAAACCACTCTGCCTGTCCGGTACGTGACGAATACAATAAAACCATTATATGACCAACGCATCACTCTTGAGTGCCGTTAGGTGCCGAAATCAGCACAAAACAGTCACTGAAACGGCACTGGCGGCCCAGTGCCGTTCGCCAGTGCCGTTTCTTCGGCAGGGTGTGTAGTTCAGTGTTTTGATTGTCAACGAATTTATATTCAGGGTATAACGTGCTGCAATGCCATTTTCGTGCAATAATTTTTATGGCAGATATTTGCACTACTTCAAAAAACCAGCGATGCACGGTGCGACTAAGTGACACAGAAGTCGTCACAAAGTCGCTCCAAGATAATTTTTCGGATTCTCGGCTTATTTTTTTTTTAATTTTGAATGTGAGAACCTGGAAGTGTGAAAAACTGGAAATCTCCTTGAATTTTTCACGAGAACCGTGAATTAATTTTTTTTTATAGTTATTTTATTGAAATGCGAAAAGTAGTTTAAATCTTGTAGTCTATTATGAAAGAAAAATCTACACGGAGAGAAAAATCAGCGTTTTAAACGACGCTTATTCGTCGTTTGAAACGACGAGAACTGTAGCTTGAAATGACGAAATCGATACGTATCGTCGTTTGAAACCACGACCTCGTCGTTTAAAACGACGTGGATCGTGGCTTGAAAAGATGATCGCGCTGCAACCAAAATCAGCCCCGCCCATATCAGCACGCTTGCGCGTGTTACAATACAAGAATTTCGTAGTTTCAAACGACGATACATGTCTTTTCAAACGACGAAGCGATTCGTAGGATGAAACGACGATATTCGTCGTCTCAGACGAAGATGAATCGTCCTCTTGGACTACGATGCCCTTTCGTCGTTTCAAACGCTGATTTTTCTCTCCGTGTAGTTTAGAAAAAATCTTGCTACTGAAATGTTTTTTATTTATCAAGGTATAATTTATCTTTTACTCGTTACAGAATAAATAAAAAGATTTCTAGGCATTTTTGGTAGACTTTACCAAATATTTTACATTATACCATTAAGCCATTTCCCTTTCGGGGTAGGCGTGACTTTCTCGGTGAGGAAAGGAGTAGTGTTAGGTAGGGCCCTACCTAACGCTAAAAAATCTATACTCCGGTGTATAGATTTTTTAGATTGATCTAGAATTCTCGTGTCATTTATTTAAATGACATGTTCATTCCTCAACACTGCTCCGACCAGGTTGCTGATCAATCTATCTAGCGATCACCCCAACCCGCGTAGAAATTTGATCATGGCCCAAACAGGGCCCAGGTTTGGCAAAACTAGGCCCTGGCCTGGCGATCTAGCCTGGGCCAAGCTTGAATGAAACGCCAAGTCTGGCCAGGGCCAGGTTATATTGCCAGGCTCGATCGCCCAGCTTGGCCCAGGCTTGGCCCTAGTTTATTATCGATTCCTAGCCATTTTTAAATTGAAAGTTGAAATTAAGGAGAAATATTTTTTATTCGAATTTGAAGTTAACAAATGAATATGTAATATTTAAAAATTGAAAAAAATCAAAACGTCAATTCAAAAAGTCACTCATTCGACTTGCGCGTCCTAAATTTCTACCACCTTTCTGCGTCATCATCATCTATATACTATAATTTTTTAATTTATGTCCGCCATATTTGTTAAGAAGTTACGTGTAATCTTAATGTGAAAATAGTATTTAGAATTAGTATAAGAACTTACTTGCACTTTCACCGCGTAAATATGGGATACTGCCGAGTGCTCGATGCCTCCGGACTCTTAGAGTGCTTTTTATTTTAGGCATTTTTATCAATATAATTTCAATGATGATTTGTATTTTGTTCATCGACCATCATTAATCAGCACCATCGCCACTATTCTCAATCACTCACACAAGATTTATAAGTTCAGTTTGGCTCAAAATATCAACCTGGAAGAAACTTGGCGATTTCCGCACGGGAAGTGAAGAGCCTCACAAAATTTGTATGTGTTGTTCCCCACTTGGGCCCATTAGTATCCTAGGTCTTTGTTTCAGGCGTCACTCACTCTATAGTCACACTGTTTACAAACTATTTGTCGCCACACTTTTCTGTCCTGGCATACTACTCTAGCTTCCTTGACGTCCATGCATTTTTGCATGCAAGCTCTCGTGTTTCTATGGCTTCTTATGTCTCTTCGGGTTAATGTCTCATTCACAGATTCTAACCATTCTTGCGGCGGTCTACCTCTGGGCACTTTGCCATTTACTTTACCTTTATACACTTGTTTGGCCAGTCGTTCATCTTTCATTCTTTCAGGATGTCCAAACCATCTTAACTGGTTTCTTTCCCATCTGTCAACTAGTGTCTCTCGTGTACCACATTCTTTGAGAATTATCTCGCTTCGGACTTTGTCCATCAGTGTTTTCCCGCATATGTTGTCCTTTGCTTGACAGGTATATGTCTCGCTACCGTAAAGTACACTTGGTACAAATATAGAATCATGTATGGCCATTTTAGCTTTTTTTGATATGTTTTTATTTCTCTACTGATATCCTTCTTACCCTCGTTTATGCGCCTATCTAACTCCCCATCTATTTTTCCGTCGCTAATGAATAGGCTACCCAGATATACGTACTTGTCAGCTTGTTCTAATCTCTCATCATTTAGGACAATGTTGCAAATTGTCTTCTCACTTTTTCCTTCAAACACCATGATTTTTGTTTTATTTACGTTAATTTTGAGGCCCATGTTTTTCATGCTTGTATTAAGTTTATTCAACATTGTTTGCAAACCCTCGATTGATTCTGCCATAACAATCTTGTCATTTGCGAAAGCTAACCCACGTACCTTCACTGTTTCGAGATCTACACCTTCTTCCTCGAAGAAGGCCATTCTTAGACATTTATATAGATTGCAATAAACAGACTTTAATATTGTGAATAATTCTATAAGTTTTTAATTACGTCTGCGCTAACATACAATGTTAAAGTATACATTTTTGTAGTATACAGCTTACAAATTATAAAAATTATTGTTTGAAAATTTCGATGTTAATTCAGTTTCAGAATTAGAATGAGCCATGACTATATAACGGATTTTTCAAAGGTTTCACTACTCGTTTTTGAGTGTACATAAGATTAAAAAACATTACTTAAGATTTCAAAATGTTTCAAATATTTTAAAATATTTAAAAGGATTTTTAACATTTTACAAAAATTTCAAAGATTTAAAAAAGGCGTGTACACCTGATTTAAAATATTTCACAATAATGTCACAACGCTTTTAAAACTTTAAAAAGATTTCAAGGATTTCAAAGATTTGAAAAAGGGTACAGGACACCAGATTTCAAAGAGTTTAAAACATTTCGAAGATTTTGAAACGATTTCAAAAGGTTTCAAACATTTGAGAAGATTTCAATAAGGTTTCAAATAATTCAAGGATTTCAACGAATAAAAAAGATTTCACAAACAAAGATTTAAGAAAAATTTCACGAATATTTCAAAAGATTTGACAAAGATTTCACAAAAATGTCGAACATTTCATAAATATTGCAAAGAATTCAAAGATTTGAAAAAAGCATGTGAAGATTTGAAAAAGAGTTCAGTACACCAGATTTCAAAGATTTTAAAACATTGCTCAGATTTGAAAAAGTTTCACGAAGATTTCAAGTAATTCAATGATTTCAACGAAGAAAAAAGATTTAAAAAAACACTATTTAAGAAAATTTTCACGTATATTGCAAAAGATTTGACAAATATTTCAAAGATTTCACAAACATTTCCCAAAGATTTCGAACATTGTATAAAGATTGCAAGGATTTCAAAGATTTGAAAAAGGCGTGTACACCAGATTTCTAAGATTTCAAAAGATTTTACACAGATTAAAAATATGTTAATGATTCCAAATGAATGCAAAAGATTTCAGAAAGATTTTAAAGATTTCATAAAAAGTTTCTTAAAGATTTCAAAAGAATTCCAAAGATTTCAAAATGGGTACAATACATCAGATTTCGAAGATTTTAAAACCTTGCGAAGATTTGGAAAAGTTTCACTAAGATTTCAAATAATTCAGTGATTTCAACGAATAAAAAATATTTCACGAACAACGGTTTAAGACAAATTTCACAAATATTGCAAAAGATTTGACAAAGCTTTCACGAAAATTACTCAAAGATTTCGAACATTTCATAAAGATTGCAAGGATTTCAAAGATTTGAAAAAGGCTTGTACACCAGATTTCAAAGATTTCAACAGATTTCACATAGTAGATTAAAAATATTTTAATGATTCTAAATTAATACTTAAGATTTCAGAAAGATATTTCAAATGTTTCATAAAAATTTCTTAAAGATTTCGAAAGAATACAAAAATTCCAAAGATTTCAAAAAGGGTACAGTAAACCTGGTTTGAAAGATCTTAAAACATTCCGAAGATTTGAAAAAGTTTTACTAAGATTTCAAATAATTTAATTATTTCAGCGAATAAAAAGTTAAATTAAAAATAAAATTTAAAAATAAATAAAATTTTTAAAAAATGGCGGTTGCGTTGGGTTGACGTGTGCGGTTGCGGATATATTTATCTGTGAGGATTGTTCGTGCATGGATTGTGAATTATTTGGTGACTTTTGTGGTTAGCTACTTGTGGGAGTTTATGAACATCGTGAATTTTTTAAGGATCAGTTTTTTACTTGAAATCTTGACAGGTTGTGATGGGGCGCTTCTGTTTTGGGCCTGAATTGGTGCGTGACGTATAGAACTCCGGTAGTGACTATCATAATAATTGACTTTTGCCTAACTTTGGAATCAGAAAAATGTCTGACAAAGAAAGAACGTGTGGACAATGTAATGTTAGTGATGCAGGGGACTCTTGTTACTGCCTTAGTGGCAAACAATATCATCTGGGATGTATAAATTATGTCATGAAAAGTATTACTGGCAAAAGAAAATGCTGTGGGCATAAGCCTAAAACATCTGCACCAGATCCTGTGGCAGGCTCAGCTCCTACTCTTGTTCAAATTAATAAACTCCTCCTTAAACATTGTGAAACGATTCAAATAAATACCGAAAAGTTTATTTCTGAGAAAATTGACTCTGTGACTACTAACTTACAAACTGGAATCAATGATCTCTCTGTCAAAATTGACTCATTTGATGCTAAAATTGAGGATACCATTTAAAGAATGGATGGACTCGAATTAAAAAACTAAAAGAATTGTCATCTGCGTGCGAGCAAC
The DNA here is from genome assembly GCA_932178445.1 of Andricus quercusramuli. Lineage (NCBI taxonomy): Eukaryota > Metazoa > Arthropoda > Insecta > Hymenoptera > Cynipidae > Andricus > Andricus quercusramuli. The sequence continues at coordinate 75,633 of CAKNXH010001705.1, forward strand.
CTAACTTGGATCCAGTTCAAGAGAGTACAATTGAACCGCTGGCGATCAAAAGGGGATACGCCCGAAACGCCGTCGTTTTAGTTGGCCCCTGGGTCATTTTTTTTCATGTCAAATTCTAATTTTTTAATAACATGTTCCAATAGGAAATTTTATTGTGCATATTTTTAGTCCCATAAATAATTGTGATAACTTTATTAGTTTTCGAAATAATCAAGAAAATGTTACTTTTTTCTGCAATCGCAAAATACGAATTTTTTGTGTTCAACTCGCCACAAGTTCTACAATAATAGGAATTTTGTGATAAAAATTTCCGAAAATATGCACCATCATATAAAGAAACTAACGTTATTTATAGAATTTCAATTAATTGTCACTAAAAATTTATAACGATTTTTATTCTTCTCATTGCGTAAATTTGATATTAAAAGTTCAAACGCTTCGGGAGTCGAACGAATTTTCAGAAAATTAAAATTAACGGTCACCTAAACTTTCATTAGGGTTCAAGGAAGTTTTTGGGAAAATATCAGGCAATTATGTTTTATAGTTTTAAAGTCACAATTGATTTAAGATCTCAGCGCTGTCCCGTACGCGTGCTAGCTCGTCCTGCAATATCAACGTCTGTATAACAGCGGACGATTGGAAGGTCAAGCCGGACACCAAAACAAAAAAGCATAATTATATTTATTTTGATTCTCTCCTAACGAACATAATGCACAGAAGCATTATTGTAGAATAGTGTTAGCATATAATATTCTGTTTAGGATAGTTTAAGTTTACTTAAAATAAAAAGAACCTAAATATGGGTCGAGGCAGAAAAAGAAATAGGTGTGAAGAAAATTGGTTGAAGAATAAGAAAAAATGTTCCCGAAATAAGGTACTACTTAAAAGTATTAGAGAAACTTAAAAAAATAACTTTTCTGATAATTTTAATATCCTATTATTATTTTTTATTTGATTTCTTAATAGCTTTTTCTAAAAAATCTTGTATTTTAAAATTACCTCAAATAGTCTAATCTAATATAATCTTTTACATTGAATTCTACTATTGAAAATGTAAAAAGTTTTAAATATCAAATTATCACGAAATTAATGGAGGGCAGCATTCCAATGAATAGACGTTTCTTTCAATCAAAAAGTTTTAAAAACTTATGTTATATTGTAGGGAAAGGAATATATTACTAAGTCTAAAACTATAAAGGACGGTGTAAAAGAAAAGTAAGTTTTAATTTTTATAATTTGTTATTAACAAATAAGAAAAAAATGTAAATGATGTCTTCATCATTATTTTGGTGGCCGGCTTGACCTCCCAATCGCCCGCTGTTATACAGATGTTGATATTGCAGGACGAGCTAGCACGCGTACGGGACGGCGCTGAGATCTTAGATCAATTGTGGCTTTAAAACTATAAAACGTAATTGCCTGATATTTTCATAAAAACTTCCTTGAATCCTAAAAAAAGTTTAGGTGACCGTTAATTTTAATTTTCTGAAAATTCGTTCGACTCCCGAAACGTTTGAATCTTTCAATATATAATTTACGCCATGAGAAGAAAAAAAATCGTTCTAAATTTTTAGTGACAATTCATTGGAATTCTATGAATACCGTTAGTTTTGTTATATGATGGTGCATATTTTCTGAAATTTTTATTACAAAATTCCTATTATTGTAGAACTTGTGGCAAGTTGAACACAAAAAATTCGTATTTTGCGATTGCAGAAAAAAGTAACATTTTCTTGATTATTTCAAAAACTAATAAAGTTCTAACATTTATTTATAGGACTAAAAATATGCGCAATAAAATTTCACATTGGGATATGTTATTAAAAAATTAAAATTTGACATGAAAAAAAATATGACCCAGGGGCCAACTAAAACGACGGCGTTTCGAGCGTATCCCCTTTTAATCGCCAGCGGTTCAATTTCATCTCAGTATCTAGCAGAAATCTCAGATAGAATTACTCGAAAACGCAATATGATCATTTTTGGCTGTCCAGAAAGCAATGACACTGGTAAATTAAGCACTGAGCAACTTAAGGAACTTGATTCAAACTTGATTCAAACCGAACAAACTGGAACTGTTTAGACATGGTAAAAATCCACAGAATCTCGGACCACTTCGTCCGATCAGGCTAATCTTTACCGAGGAGGAAATCGCTCGAAACATACAACAGAGCTACTGGGAGTGGAAAAATACACAAGTAACAAAGGACAGCACTACAATAATCCTGGTACAGGACCGTACTCCTCTCCAGAGGGCACGACGTAATGAGGTTCTGACAGTGCAAAACGACCGCCGAAAGAGCGGAGAAACCAATTTGAAAATCAAGGAGATTCATGGAGAGCCGAATATAGTGAACATCAGGATGTCGTCTGCTCTGAGCCATACTTAGAAACAACAATCACGGAAGTAACACTGAACAGTATTTATGTAGCTAAAAGCTTCAATTGTTCACATACCGTTGATTTAAATTTACTAAATGATTTCACAATTTACTAACAGAATGTTAGGGGGCCAAAACCAAGCGAATTGTTACATTCACCAGATGTTACTAAATTTGACTGTTTTTGATTTTCACTAAAACCGGGCAGTAAAGTCTATTGTTACTTCTGGTAATATCGATATTTCTCCTGTTATTTCAGCTTCTGCCAGAATCAATTCATTGGCTATTAAAATTATATACGAGGGTAAAAAATTAATTTTGTTTGCTACTTATATTCCACCTTATATATCTCCTTCTGAGCTTGAGGAATTCTTTGAGACCCTGTCCGGTATGTCAACGGTCTGGGGATGTAATATTTTATACATTGGAGATTTTAATGTCCCAAAATTAGTCAACCCTGTAAATCATGGGATATTTGATGCAATATCTTCTTTGCTTAATATGTTTATGGACATTAATCACCTATCACAATATCTCATGTTCAAACGATATTGTCAATTCATTTGCTGACTTATTTTCGAGTGTTTATAAGCCCTCTTCTGAGTTGCCTAGAGGTCTCATTACATGTTCTCACTCGTTCCTAGGGGATGGGGTCGACATATCTGAACTTTAAGTGCGTTCAGCAATAGTTAAATTAAAGAACAAACTCTCATCTGGCCTTGACAACATCCCAGCTTTCCTGATTAAAACTTGTACTAAAGAGCATTCAACGCCATTAAGTATTATATTTAATTTATCATTCTCAGGGATGCCAGTCCGTCCCCTTTTTTCCCTAATCCCCTTTTTTCCCCTTTTCCCCTTTTTTTCCCCTTAAATTTGAAAAATCCCCTTAAATCCCTAAAATGGAGAATTTTGACCCAATTTCCCCCTTTTTTCACAAAGTTTAGATACATTTTTGTAAAAATTATCACATTTGACGTGCCCCGCAGAAAGGGGGCGGTCGAAGTCGACCTGATAGATGCGACTTTCAGGAGAGAGGGAAGACTCACGAAATCTTCCCTCTCAACTTGCCACTACATTCTCGCGCAACCGCTGCACCGCTCACGGACAGAGTATAGATGAGACGCGGAGATGTAGTGGTGAGTGGTGGGAGGTGTTTCACGGGATCTCGAGCGAAAACCCGATTTCTCGGGTACCTATCAACTTAAATATTAGCAATAATAACGCTCGGAATTTTTTTTCGATGGTTTCATTAAGAAGAGAAACTCAAAAGCTATTGAAAGAAGTAAAAACCTCAATTTCGATTTTTTTTTAGAGTAAGCCCCCTTTCTTCGGCGCACGTCACACAGTTTCAAGCCATTCAAAAACACGCGCCACAATTAATATACGCGGGCACAATAAAATTCGCATACCTCTTATTGGATGTGATATCTTCGCATCGAAGTACATATTTTTCACAGGCGAAAATGTAATTAATGAATTGCATATTGCGATACCACGCTGAAAACACCAGTTCTCGTTAGATCACTGAAGTTAAGCAGTGTTGGGCGCGGTTAGTACTTGGATGGGTGACCGTTCAGGATACTGCGTGCTGTTGGCCCGTCGTGGGTGTGGTGAGCCCACACTTGTAGTTATTTACTACAAGAAACTATCCACCTAGAAACACTACCCGAATCAGGTAGTGTCACGCCTACCCCGAAAGGGAAATGGCTTAATGGTATACATACATACATACATACATACATATAATTACATACCAATATATTTGAAAATTTATAATTACAAATCGTAAAAATATTACGTTATACAATATTTGTGAGTAAGGCAGAAATATTACGTACATGTTTATTTTTGGCTACAAAAAATCAATGCAATAATTATTTAAAACTTTTTTTCAAAAAACCTTGCAGGTATTTCTTTATAAAACAAGATTTAGTATCACATTAATTTGAAGTAAAATTATTTTTGACAATTACACACGCTCCGAAAGAGCAAATCACAAATTCTATATAATAAAAAAGTATTTAGTAAAGTATATAGTAATTTGAAGTGAAATTATTGTTGACAATTACATGGTCCCGCAAAGAGAATTTTGCAGTTTTTTTATAATGAAAAATATTTATTCATGTGTTTTAACTCCACTTACACTTTGAAAAAATCCCCTTTTTTCCCTAAATTTGAACGACTGAACCGCTGGCATCCCTGCATTCTCAATAGGAAGGTTTCCGTATATGTGGAAATGCACAAAACTTTGCTCAGTATTTAAAAAGGGAAACAAATCCTAAGTTATGAATTAACGTCCAGTTGCGTTGTTGTGCAATTTCTCCAAGATACTGGAAATGTTCTTGAGTGAGATCATCTGGTCTTATTTGAGCCTAGTTATTTCTTCTTCTCAACATTGATTTGTTCCGAAAAGGTCAACTATAACTAATCTTGTTACATTATTTAAATCATTGAATCTTCTTTAATATGCAACAGACAGGTGGATGTATTTTCACGGACATTTCTAAGGCCTTTGATTGCATTAGTCACAGTAAAATCATGATTGATTTAAATAAGCTGGGAATACCGGATGAAGTTCTCAAGATTATTGACTCTTATCTCAGTGACCGGAAAATGATTGTGCAATATAATGGGCACTCTTCATACACATTTGTTCCAACTTCAGGTGTGCCTCAGGGTTCAAATCTAGGTCCACTTTTATTTGTACTCTATATGAATGATGTTGGCCTCTCAATAAAGAA
>CAKNXH010001706.1:0-52122 GCA_932178445.1 Andricus quercusramuli
TAGTACTTGGATGGGTGACCGTTCGGGGAATACTGCGTGTTGTTGACCCGTCGTGGGTGTGGTGGACCCACACTGGTAGTATTTATCCACCTAGAAACACTACCCGAATCGGGTAGTGAGGCAATGAACTTTCGAGTTCGAAATGCTAATCAATTTTTTTTTATATGCAAGAAACCGTAAAAGTTGCGCAACAAGGCAGGTTTATGTTTGCCAGGGTGATCCAAAAATGCGACTTTTCATTTTTGGTGATAAACCCCTTCTTCCTATTTTGTCTGTTTTTCTGAAAAAGAAATAATGTGAATTAAAAAAAAGGAGATAAATATTCAATCAAATTTTTTGTTAGAAAAAAAATCTCAACAAAAAATTAAATTTACAACAAAAAGAAATGAATTAAAAAAAAGTATTAATTTTTAAACAATATTTCCATGACTTGTTCCACTATTTCCAATTAAGTAGTTGAATAAAAATAATAAATAATAAATAATAATAATCAAATAAAAATACATTTTTGACTTCAGATACGTTGAAGAAAAATCAGGAATATTTTTTTATTTTACATGACTTTACCCAATTTTTTGGGAAAAAAGTATTCAATTAAAATATCTGAGGAATATTTTATAAGTTTTTGTAAATCTTTTCAAGTTTTAAAATGTTTTCACTCTCTTAAAAACTCGCAAGATTCCTAAATATCTTTTGAACTGACTTGAAAATTGATTTAAGCCTTTAGAAAATTCTATAACAAAATTTCAGGAATCTTGAGAAAATTTTACCATTATCTTGAAACTTTCAAAATCATTACACATTTTTTTTAAATGTTATCAAATTTAATATTATTTTCGAAAATTTTTCAAGAGCTTCCAAGTACCTTTTAAAATGAGTTGAATTTTTCATACAACTTTTTTAAAGTCATAAACAATTTGTCTTGAAATCTTTCAGATTATTTTTTAAAAAATTCATACACAAACGGAATTCCAAATTTGTAAATTACTCTCACAAATACCGACAAAAACTTTCGAACTATAAGAAAGATTCCCGTTCGGTGTCTATTTTACAACTGACCTGCAACTCACAAATCACAATTATTATTTTTCAATTTCCTATTTTCTGTTTTCAAAAATTCCATATTTTATGTCTGAATTATAAACTTTTCTTACAATTCAGAATTAAATTTTTTTTCAAATCCCGCCTTCCAAGACAAAATCATTGTAATTATTTTGAAACGATTCCTTGTTTCAGATCTAAATTAAAATTTGTTTTCGAAAAATCCCTGTTTCTAATCAAAATCATAAATCTTTTAGATAATTTCCCGTTCTTATTCAAAATTATAGATCTTTCGAAAATTCCTTATTTCAGATCTGAATTACGATTTTTCTAAGAGAATTCCTTGTTTTTAGTCAGAGTCATATTTTTTTAGAAAATTCCCCGTTATCTGTAAAAATTGTGATTTTTTTTTTCTTAAAATTGCTCATTTCACAATTCCATTAAATGTTTTTACAAAAATTCCCTGCTTAAACTCAGAATTATAATTCTTTTCGAAAATTTCCTGCTTCAAGCCAGAATAATACTTTTTTTCAAACATTCCCTGTTTCAGATCTGCAGTAGAATTATTGTTCGAAAATTTCTTATTGCCAATCAGAATCATAATTACCTTCAAGAATCTACCGTTTCAAGGGATAATTGTAATTTCTTTGAAAAATTCTTTGTTCCAGATATGAGTAATAATTTCTCCTAACAATCTGTACAAAAATTTAATTTACAGACAAAAAATATGACTTCAGCAAAAAATTATTTTTCCACGGAACTGATGCATTTTTACCCAACAAAAATGAAATTTTAAACAAAGAAAATCATTATTTTTTTTACCCAAAGAAAGAAGAATTTCCAAATAAGAAAGATCAATCTTAAAAAAATAGAGAAGTTACATTTTCTGTTAGAAAATTAATTCCAAACAAAAAAAAAGACAATGATTTGCGGTTAATTAAAATTGATGAAAAATGAGCAAATATTTTCGGGGAATCTATACACGAAGTGTAAATAAAGCAAGGTAAAATAGATCGAGTATGTGAAAGTCATTATTTCAATGTCATCATTTTGAAGAAAAAAAACTTGACGAAAAACCTTGCTGAAGATGACTTAGGTTCTACACAACTATCGCAATCAGCTTTTAATTGTTTGAATAAAGCTAAAAATCTTACTCAATCGCCTGCTTCTACCAAACCTATCTCCAAAATATGCGAGAAACCAAAAAAATCTCAAAAAATAAAATCGCTCTATGAATATTTGAACTCTTACCCTAAATTTTGGAAAAAAGAACTTTTGAAAATCTTCAACATTTCTTAAACTAAGACTACAAAGCAAGACAGAATTATATTTATACATCTTCCGAGAACCTTTTGGAAAATTTCTTGTTCCCATTCACAATGATAATTTTTTTCAAAAATCATAATTATTTTTGAAAATTTCCTCTGCCAAGTCGAAATCATAATTATTTTGAAAAATGTCCTATTTACTTTCTGAAGTAGAATGTTCCTCGAAGATTTCCTCTTGTGATTAAAAATTATAGTTATTTCCAAAAATTCCCTGTACCAAATAAGGATTATTATTATTTTCAACATTTTCCTCTTCCTAATCAAAGCGATCGTTTTTTTTTAAATTTCCCATTCAGAGATCAAATTACTTTGAATCATTAGAAAGGTTCATTAAGAAGATTCCTTGTTTCAGGTCTGAATCTTTTTAGATATTCTCATGTAGTTTAAAAAAAAACATTTTCCTATGAATCTTAAGGAAATGTCTTCATTTTCTTGAAAATTTTCAATTTCTTATAGAGCTTTTTTCGATAACTATTTAGATCGTTTAAAAATATTTTTCAATTTCATCTTAAAATTCATTTTTCAAAATAAAAAAAATAAAGCCCACCCAGGGTTCGAGCTATGCTGAGGTACTAAAGGACCTCTAAAAGAAGGTTAAAATTGACGCTCTTGCTGTTAAAATCAGGAGTGTCAGAGAAACCAGGTCTTGGACCTCGATTTAACCACTGACGGAGGAAAGGTCGAAGTGGCCGTAAGAAGTCACTTCGGTAAACAGAGTGTTTGAGAAGTAAAAGTCAGCCTCACGAATAGACCCTTCGGAGGTAAAATGAAGGGTTTCGTGGAGCTGGCAGAGGAACTGGCCGCGAGGTTAGTACGTACAGGACACCTGAAGGTGGGGTGGGTGTCCTGTCGTGTACACAAAAAGACAGAAAGGGTTCGGTGCTACCGCTGCCTAGGCTTCGGCCATATGGCAGCCAGTTGCGATGGCCCAGACCGCACAAAGGCATGTTGGAGATGTGGCAAAGAGGGCCATAGGGCTGCGGAATGCGAAAGCAATCCGCAGTGCTACCTCTGCGCCGCAGAGGCAACCTCATCGAGAAAACCTCAAAGACGTCCAAGTTAAAGAATCGCACAAACCAAGATGCCGAAAGCCGATGAGCCCGGGTAGTGTTACAACTACACCACTGAGGACGATGCGTGCATCTCAGTTGGGTGAGGAGAGTTGGAATGCCAAGCTGGCTGAACAAGATGGAAGTCGAAGCAGGACTTAGTGGCCTTACCCCCATGTCCTTGAAGTAATGCGATAAGCGGTTCCGAGGACATGGGTTGGCGGGAAAAGGAGTTAAGGTTTAGTGGGTAGGTGCCGTTTCGGTAAGTCCCACACTCACCTTCGTTCCTTGTGGACTGCGCGCCAATGTGTGCATCTTATGTGTATGTATTTTGAATATATATATGCGTGAGAGGTATATACTGGGCTCGTGGTCCCCAAAGTTCGAATGTGGCTGGTGCATGAGCATTTTTAGTTTTTTACCCCTTTTCATTGTTTGACTTGAATTAGCGTTACTAAATTTAGAAAAATGTTCGCAATTGTGGTCCAGGCCTATCCCCTTTTTGCCCTTAGAATGACATTAGAAGGTTAAATATGAATACAACTTTCTAATTTCAACACCAGCTTTTCTCCTTCTCAATGTTTGACTTAAATCAGCATTACCGTAGCTAGAAAAACCTTTGCAATTTTAATCCAGGTTTGTCCCATTCTTCTCAGAATGAAACCAGCAGGGTAAATATAAATATAGGTTTCCAGTTTTGACACTAGCTTTCCCCCTTCTCAATATTGGAGGCAGGTTTGCAATTTGAATTTCAACTTTTCCCATTCTTATCACTCGACATTAATTAGCGTTACCGTGGCTAGGAAAAACTTCGCAGTTTTGATCCAGGCTTGTCCCATTCTTTTCTGAGAACGACACCAGCAGGATAAATATGAATATAGTTTTCTAATTTCAACTCAAGCGTTTCCCTTCTTCACTACTTGATTTGAAATAGCTTTGCCGAAGGTAGAACCATTTTTGCAATTTTAATCCAGGCTTGTCCTATTCTTCTCGTCAGACTGGCACCAGCAGTGTAATGAAAAAGCCTTGCAATTTTAATTAAGACTTGTCCCATTCTTTTCCCTAGAATTGCACTAGCAGGGTAAATATAAATATACGTTTGTAATTTCAACTCCAGCTTTTCTCCTCCTCAATGTTTGACTTCAATTAGCGTTACCGAAGATAGAGAACAAGCTTTCCAATTCTGATCAAGCCTTATCCCACTCTTCTCCTCAGACTAGCAGGGTAAATATGTATTGAGATTTCCTCTAAAATTGTAATCGGTAACCTTAACTCTAAAAATCGCAGACAAAATTGCAAGGCTTTCAATTAGAATGATTGAAGAGCATTCAATTGAAGAAAATTCTTTGAAGAGACGAAGGTACAGTTTCCAATGCTAGCTTCTACCATTTCCTTCCTTTCTTAATGTTACTTCTTTGCAGAAAACTTTTCCACATTTGCTTGAAATTCAACTATTTGGTTTTGAACGCAACTGTCTGGTCTAAAACTAATTTTTTTTTAAATTGAACTATCAGGTTGACAAATCATCTTTCTTGGTAGAAAATTCATCTTTTTGGGTTGAAAGGTCAACAGCTTTCTGAGAAATTCGATTCTATAGCTTGGAAATTCAGCTCTCAACTGGCTGTACTGAAAGATGAAAAACATCAAGCTTAGGGAGATTTTCTCTTTTTTATTAATGTAATAATAATCCAGCAGAGTTTCAATCTTTCCCCTTTCAATAGACTTTTAAAACTTCTGTTATTCCATCAATTTAATACATTTTAAAATTCGGATATCATTCAGAACTACCAGGAAAATATTGGCTGACAAATTTTTTCGGGTGTTAGTAGGACAGAGACCAAGGTCAATTACCCACTGTTTTCGATTTCTACTGTTTGTTCGGGCTGATAAGATTTTCTACTGCTTTTACCACGTAGGCTACACCCATTGGAATATTTCCTCATTCTAATGAATCTTTCAGGTATATATAGCGGTGGAAATTATCAGATTTATCAGTCATCTTTTACGAAATCTGTGAAGAGAAATGAAGATCTCTTTCGGAACTTTGCTTCTTGCCCTCGTGGCTTTCATCAATTTTTGCGGTAAGTTTGAACACTATCATATCAATCTTGGAATGGGTTGGAGAGGGATGGTGTGGAAGGAGGAGAAGAATAGTGAATGCGGGGAGTGGTGGAGAAGGATATTGAAGGAAGGGACAGGATGGGATGGTGGGAGAGTTGAGAAGGGGATGGCGGAAAAGTTGTCGCTTTCCATACTTTAAAAAAAATGTTGAAGGAACTTACAAGAAGTAATTATTTTATCAATTGTTTTTGTTAATGAATTTTTCCTTCCTGGCGCTTTTCCAAAAAAATTTTCTGCATACATAGTTGTGTTCATATAAAATAAGACTCACCGTTTCCAGGAACACATTTTCTACAATTTTGCTACATTGTTTTCGAAATAAGTGAAGAATCTTGAAATATATTTATTTAATAAAACATCTGACCTTTTTAAAAAATTCTTCCAACGATTTTACCCATAAGAAAATTCACTTTTAAAATTGGAAACAGTAGAGCTGTAGAGAATATTTCTTTACAAAAGAATGAGCAAAAACTTATTGAACTACAAGCGCTGTTCAACAATTGATGAAAAGTGATAGAAAGAAAAAAATAAATTGCAAGAGGCATTGTTAAAATAAATACGCTTTGTAAGTTTTGGAAGCCTTCTAGAACACGTAATATATTTGGTTTGAATTACATCATAAGTATTATTATCTGAATTCATAAAATCATAGAAATTTTTTTTTTCGGAGATTAAATTATTTGCACAACTACCTTGAGTAATTTAGATTGAAAAGGTTTTTAAAATTCATTTTTCATAGTTTCTAGTTATGTAGCTGAATTTCTCAATTCTGAACAAATTCAAACATTTTTCTTAGTTCTGGTTGAGAGTGAGCCCGTCCGCCGTACTTTTTTCCTGGGAGAAGTGTGGTGGGAAGGGGAGGGTATGGGTTGGTGGGAAATAGCGGGAAAGGAGGAAGGGGGAGATAGGAAAGGAAGAGAGGGGTGAAAAATGATGGTGAAAAATGTAGGGAAATGAGGAGAAGTGGAGTGAATAAGAGGGTAGGAATGGTAAAGTGATGTAGAGGTTTAGTGGTAAGGAATAGCGTTAATAGGAAAGGAGAAAGGGATGCAGAAGGATGGTGTGAAAGAAAGGGAAAGAAACAGAAAGAAAGGCGTGGTGAAGAAGGTGGCAAGGGGTGGCAAGGACATGTCGATAGAGCGGGTTGGCGAGAAAAGGAGCAGAAATGATGGAAAGAGAGTGAGGGATAGGGAAAGAGTAGTATAGTGAGCAAGGACGAAAAGAAACAGAAAGAAGAGCTTGAGCTTGGGGAAGAAGCTGGCAAGGGGTGGGAAGGAAAAGTTGATAGAGGGGGTTGCGAGGAAAGGAAGAGAAATGATGGAAAGAGTGAAGAATGGGGAAAGAATAGTATATTGAGCAAGGACGGAAGTGGAGTAAAATGATAAGAAAGGATGGGAGGGATGGAGAAGGATGGTGCGAAAGGAAGCTAAAGAAAGCGAAAGGGCGGCGCAGCGAGGTTTGCAAGAAGAAATAGGATAGAGAGGAATAATAGGAAATAAGATGATTGGCTGAAGGAGGTTGAAGGAAAATGCGGTAAGGGGAGTGGGGGCGAATGAGAAGGCCAGATTTCGGACCAATAGCAAATATTTTAGGTCCGCTCAAAAAATTCTTTAATAAAAATCCTTTTGTTATGTCTTACAGATGGAAGTGATGAACAGATAGGTGAAGTTCAAACAACAAGGCGGCGCAGAAGACCGGCTTCTGTAGTACCAGATCAGGCTGCGACGATGACCACTGAGCAGATGCAAGAACAATTTAGCCAACTCCACCTCGACCCACAAAGTTCTAGCCATCACCGTTAGTATATGATAATTTTTTTTTTAATAAAAAAAAGGGAATCACAAAAATTCCAAATTTTATTTCCTAACCGCCAATAAATTGTTCTTGCTGAACGGCGTTGGCCCATGGAGACCTTTGAAATAAATTTCAAGTTTTCACTTGAAAAGTACATATTCTTATAGAGAATTCAATTGCGCATATTTTTTCATGAAACAAAAATGTTTTAGCTTTTCCCGTTTTTAAAGTAAACCCAAAAAACACGTTTGAAAAAATAACTTCCTCTAAATTTTAGAAATGCATGAAAGTTTATGAAATTTGTGGAAATTAATGATAATTTATGAAAATTTGTGGGAATTTAGAGGCGTTTATGGTGATTAATGGAAATTGATAGAAAGCCTAGATTCTCAAAATATATTCACATCATCAAAATTTAGAACCTTTGGTTTTTTTGAATATTAACTGACTTTGGGTTTACATTTTGCCTCTCTTTATTTTGTATTGATGCGCAATTTTTGGTGTTCGTTGAAAAAATTCTTTAATAAAAATCCCTACATTATATCTCACAGATGAAAGTGCTGAGCAGCAACGTGGAGGTCAAGGAATAAGGCTGCATAGAAGAAGTTAGTATATTATAATTTTTTGAAATAACAAAAAATTTGCTGGGATTAAAAAAAAACCAAATTTCATTTCTTAAGCGCCAATAAGTTGTTCTCGCTGAACAGCGTTTTTCCCGGAGACCTTTGAAACAACATTCCAATTCTGACTTAAAAAGTATATATTCTTATAGAAAATTTAATTGCATATCAATTTTCAAGATTTAAAAATTTGATGAAACTTGAAACGTAAATCATGAAAATGATAGCGTTTCTATTTGTGAAAATTCAAATTCACATAATTTTTAAATTGCAAACTTGAAAAATTAAATGTTGAGGATTTACAATTTGAATTTCTACAATTGTAAAGATTTATAATTCTTATTCTTCAATGTTGATGATTTGCAGTTTAAATGCCTCCAATTTTAAAGATTTGCAATTCAAAAATGTTTATTTTTTAAAAATGTATCAATGATAATTCCTCAATTGTGATGGTTTTGAAGATCGAACTATAAGAGTTTTCAATTGTAAATCTCTTAAATTAATAAATTTCAAATGTTAATCATTGCAATTGCAGAATTTTTTAGGACTTGTCTTTCAGTGGAATGTAATTCTATTCTCTTCTTTTTCAAGTTTTAAAATTTATAATCATGAATTATTCAATGTTAACGACTTTCAATTTTAAAGTTGTCAATTTTAAATAATTGAAATTGAAAACTTTTTAGTGTTATTATTATTAATATCAACAAGTCTTCTATGTTTGCAAACTGATGTTAAAATCAGCCAAGTAGATGTCAATGTTAAAAATTTCGATAAATTGGTTTAGTGACTCATTCTAGTCTGGATAAATTTCACCTAGCTGAATAATTTAATGTAAGATGTTTTTTTTCGACCAGGGTAAATTAATTAATTAATTTTGATGTTAAACATTTCGATCTACTAGTCAAATAATTTTTCTGGTGAATCGAGAAAAAATGGTAAATTTTACAAATCCTTTTTCTGCATGTGATATGAGGGGAGTTTTGAAGTTGCCGGATTCAAATTCTTGGGATTTGTTGGAAGAATTTTTAATAAAAATCTCTTTATTGCACGTCACAGATGTGGATGTTAGCAGGGCACTACAACCTCGAAGATCGACACGGGCTTCAAGTTCTGGGAACCAAGGTTAGTATTTCTTAACCGTTAATAAATTGTTCTCGCTGAACGGCGCTGGCCCCAGGAGACCTTTGAAATAAGTGTTGAATTTCAAGTTGAAAACTACATATTCGCATAGGAAATTAATGTCAGATTTTCTCTCTGGATGAAATGCTGTGGCTTTTTTCTTTCTTGAAGTAAACCCAAAAACACCGTTTTAGCACAAAAAGCGTAATTCTATAAATTTGGGAATTTCATAAAGATCTAAGAAATTTCTGGACATTTATTGGAATTCGTGAAAATCTATGACAATTTATGGCACATTCGGTGATCGCCTTCCCCAAGATTTCTTCAGGATTTCAATTTGAATGTGAATTTGGAACCAGTCGTAAATTCCACACAAGGGTCACTGTATTATATAAGATGAAAATAAAATTGAGTAAAAAAAAAGCTGAAACTACAGGAAATGGGATCGGGATGCCTTCGAATTGGGACTAATATTGATTTAAAGACATTTCTAACTTGAGGACACCCCGACCCCTTTCCAATTATTGGTGCGGACGGGTGAAAGGGGTTAGCTTCGTTGAGATGGAGATGCATAAAGGATCGAGATCTTCTTCTCCAATCGTACCAATGAATTAATTTCCATCATTATTACAGCTTCAGCAATAGCTTTGATAACAACTTATGATATTCCTTAAAAATTAACTCGCCAAGGTAGCTGAACCACGAAATGTCGAAACTTTTAAAACCATGAAATCAGTAATATCTTTACACACAAACCTCGAAATCACGAACCTCTAACCCACGAACCTCAAATTCATGAACTTCGAACCCCCAAAACCGTACACCCACAAACCTCAAACGCACAAACCTCAAAGCCACAAAAATTATACCTTAAACCCACAAAACCCAAACCCACGAACGTCAAACTCACAAACCTCAAACCCACAAAACTTGAACCCCCAAACCCGTGGACCCACGTACATCAAACCGAAAAACCCCAAAGCCACAAACCTCAAACACATGAACCTAAAACAACAAATCCACAAGCCCACAAACAGCAAACCCACAAACCTCCAACCCAAAAACCCACTAACATCAAACCAACAAACCTTAAACCTGTAAACCCGTAAATGCACAAACCTCAAACGCAAAAACCTCAAACCTCAGACCCCCAAACACGTAAACCTACAAACCACAAAAGCACAAACCTTAAATCCATAAACATAAAACCTCCAAGCCCATAAACCGACAAACCTCAAACTCACAAATCCATTAACCTAGAACCCCATACCCACAAACCTCAAACACATAAACCTCAAATCATACAACGCAACACATAAACCTAAAATCACAAATCCACAAGCTCACAAACAGCAAACACACAAACCTCCAACCCACAAACCCGTGAACCCACAAACCTCAAACGCACAAACTTCAAATCCAAAAATATGAACCTCCCAAGCCCATAAACCTAAGAAAAAACCCACAAATCCACAAACCCACAAAACAGCAAACCCACAAACCTGAAACCCACAAACCTCAAACCAACAAACCTCAAACCCCTGAACCCGTAAACATACAAACCTGAAACCCACGAACCTCAAACTCACAAAACTCAGACCCACAAACCTCAAACCCCATGTTCATAAAACTCAACATATAAGTACATCACGCAGAATAGTCCACAAACCCAATATTTCGCACTTTAACTTTTTCCATGAGGTACAACTTTGCCATACCTTTTCTGCGAAAGACGCCAATCTATGTACATAGCTAACCCACTAACCCTAAACCCATAAATCCTAAACCGATGAACCTCAAACACATAAACCCATAAACCCATAAACCCATAAACCCTAAACCCTAAAGGTTGGTTGGTTCGTGGACTGTTCTGTATGATATACTTATATGTTGAGTTTTATGAACATGGGGTTTGATGTTTGTGGATTTGTGGTTTTAGGTTTATGTGTTTCAGGTTTGTGGGTTTGAGGTATCATTTTTGTGGGTTTGAGGTTTGTGGGTTTGAGGTTTTTGGGTTTGAGGTTTGTGGGTTTGAGGTTTTTGCGTTCGAGGTTTCTGGGTTCACGGTTTATGGGGGTTTGATGTTTGTGGATTAGTGGTTCTAGGTTTATGTGTTTGAGGTTTGTGGGTTAGAGGTATGATTTTTGTGGGTTTCAGGTTCGTAGATTTGAGGTTTGTGGGTTTGAGGTTTTTGGGATTGAAGTTTGTGGGTTTGAGGTTTTTACGTTTGAGGTTCCTGGGTTCACTGGTTTTGGGAGTTTGAGGTTTGTGGGTTAGAGGTTTGAGGTTTGTGGGTTTGAGGTATACTTTTTGTGGGTTCGAGGTTTCAGTTTTATACGTTTGAGGTTTGCGGGTTTGAGGTTTGTGGTTTTGAGGTTCGTGGGTTTGAGGTTTGTTGGTTTGATGTTTGTGGGTCTTTGGGTTGGAGTTTTGTGGGTTTGCTGTTTGTGGGCTTGTGAATTTGTGGTTTTAGGTTCATGTGTTTGAGGTTTGTCAGTTCGGCGTTTCAGGTTTATGGATTTGTGAGTTTGAGGTTTGTAGGTTTATGGGCTTGCGGGTTTTAAGTTTGTGGATTTGAGTTTTGTGCGTTTGAGGTTTTTGGGTCGAATTTTGTGGGTTCACGGGTTTGGGGGCTTGAGGTATAATTTTTGTGGGTTTAAGGTTCGAGGTTTTTGGGTTTGAGGTTTGTGGGTTTACCGGTTCGGGGGTATGGAGTACGTGGGTTTGAGTTTTGTGAGTTTGAGGTTTGTGTGTAAAGATATTACCGATTTCATGGTTTTAAAGGTATCAAAATTTCGCGGTTCAGCTACCTTGGCAAGTTTATATTTTGTTAGGTTAGTTTTTTGTAGAAAGCTGAAAAAGTAGCAGTGCTATATGAAATTATAATTCTTAACGAGTATTTAAAAAAAAATTAGAATCGGCCCAAAATTGAGTAGTGAGCAGAATTTTGAACAAAATTTTGTGAAAAAACTCACTGTGCGTCGTGAGCAACAATAAGAGTATGGCAAGGTATGAGCGAATTCGAGTTATAAATCAGAAAAATATAAATTGGACTTATGGCGGACAAATTAAAACGTATTTTTCGTTAATACGGTTAAGGCGGTAACCAATCTTGAAAGATTTTATCACGAACCTTTCGAAGTCATTCGGTATCGTGGGTAAGGAACGAAGCGAAAAGTAAAAATGCAATTAATTTTGAGGCTGAAACATTAATAAGATATCTTATATCATAAATAAGTTGCATTTTTGATTTATTTCAGCATTACGTCAGGTGCAAATATTATTCATTAAAAATCAATCCTAATGTGAAAGTATATTAAGAATTTTAATTATAAAAAAATAGTTTCATGAATAATATTTCCGAATGGAAATTCATATCTCACAACTGGTGAACTATGATTAGGATCATAGTGAATATGGCGACTTTATGACTGGTGTTCAGTTCTTTAATCTCAGTCACCCAAAATAAATTTTCATTTATCCGCAATAAGTGCAATTATTTTTGAAAGGAGACTGTTAAAAGTGCAATTTCTTTTGACATCAGGTGTCTTAATTTCCAGTTCGATTTTATTCATACGTTTCTGTTTCCCGCGCTGCTATCAAATACATAGCAGACGACGCTTTTTCACTGAAAAATTTTTCCAAGACAGTTCAAAAATATGAAATTATCTATTTCGGAAAGGTTATTTTCCGTTACAGTGAATCTCACAACTATAATCGAAACTTCATCTTCTTTTTTTCCATTTTTCAGGTGGGATCCAGCCGCCTATTATCCTTCCGGGTCCAACACCACCCGAAATGGCACAAGGTATACGAGATATTTATATGGACAGTCCTACCTATGTCGACCTTATATCACCTGATTTTCATGGTTATACTTCTCTGACTGGCTATGGATGGGCAGTACATCCACATTTTGTCGTGGCGCGCACACGAGACGTCAAATGGGGGTCTATGATTGAAACTTTCCAAAACGGACGAGTCGAGTCTTTTAAAGTACACAGTTTTATCCCAGGTGTAAGAGACAAGCTTTTCCTGCTTTATACTAAAGACCTCATTCTGTTGGACAATGGACACAGAGTGGAAAATGGTTTACAAGACGACAAATATAATCAGGAAGAATATGATTGGATTAAATTGGTAGTAGAGACATGGATTAGATATAACATACTGCCTATACGAGAATATCGCGGCGAAAGCTAGGAACAATAGCGCAGGAATTAACATGAACGACGGACCGGGCAGTGTAGAGTTCGAAATGCGATAATTTAAGACAGAAACTTCGAGAACTTATGGATAAGATACCAGTAAGATCTCGAGCTATTCCTACAAACTTTTGGTTTATTTTTTTCAGATTTTTTTTGATAGTTCGTCGGAAGTCTACGCGTTGCCTTCAACATTTCCAAAGGAGAGAAACATGAAAAATAAATTTAAAGGATGAACTTTCTGGTGAATTCTTGTGTCTTCGGTAACTTACCAGTAAGCCCCTTTGTTACCTTGTCCAATTTTATGTTACCGATGATTTCTCAATCTAGCCGACAGATGAGCAGAGTAATGTACGCACCATTACGATACAGGCTTGCAAGAAAATATGTAGTGTCGGTAGATGTAGGGTTACAATTATATCTACTTACATACCGACGGAATCAGCTGGGTGAAGATTCCTCTGTCGGTAACCGGCTGTGCTCTGAAGTTTTGGTTTTCTGCAGTTTTCCACTCCTCCTGACCAAAGTTCACGCGAATGCGAGCGCTTCTAATACAAATCCTGTGCTGCAGACGGTGGGGGACTTTAGATGACAGAAAAACATACAGGATGGAGTAAGTTAGGTATTACTTGGAGGCTTATCATGAGACTTGGGCAACTGCGTAAAACCCAGAGAGGGTATACTGTAGAAATCTAGTTTAATCTGTATCTCGTTATTACTAAATTTTATTCATAAAATTAATACTTTAAGTACAGTCAGTTGCGGTCGGTCAATTTCAAGAAACTACACATTCTCACACTCATGCTGTGCAGTGAAATAGAGTGTATCTACAGCTCGGATAAGTCAACTGTCACTCGTACGTATCTTTAAACTAGAACTCAAAGGTCCTCGACTGCGAAGATATTCATTAAATATCCATTTTGTAATGTGATGTACATATCGGATGATCACAAAAGTTACGTAAAAGTGACCGATACCTCATCCGAACTGGAATTCAGTATAGTGATTTCATCTTTACAATTATTAATTGTATATTCAATCATCTTTATGGTTATTTGATGTAGATTTGATGTGTCCAATAAACATAAAAAATATTTAAAACATTACAATGCTTTGTGTTTTTTTTATTATTAATATTTCTAGCGTCCTATTTTTGACTTGCGGGTAAAATTCAGAAGGCAGTTGAAACTAACTTTATTTGGCCCTTTTCGAATTTGGATATACCCTAATAATTTTCGTCCCAATAAAGTTAAAAAAGAAAACCGTATAAGCTCTCCGTATCCTCGAAACACACCTGTGCATAAAACAATAATCGCCTATCGTTCTATCTTTCCTCCATTTATCTCACTCTTTATCTCACTACTCTTATGTACCATCCTTTCAGATTGCAAATTCAATGTGAACACTAGAAAATTTGACAATAGCGGATCTAATACACCGGCCATGATATTAAAATTTCTACGCGTTTGCATGAAACTTGTTACATTGGTTTTTTGAGATTTTCACTTACGAATTTATTTTAAAAATTTGAAATTTTTTTTTTTTAGAGGAGGTGAGAATGCATTTACGCACTGAGTGTCGGAGTCGACCTAAAAACGGTAATACCCACGAAACTCACATCCCCTTTCTGCCAACCCACGTCTTCGGAACCGCTTATCGCATTTCTTCAAGGACATGGGGGTAAGGCCAGTAAGCCGTGCTTCGACTTCCACTTTTGAGCGCCAGCTTGGCATTCTTCCAATCATCATCCAGCCAGGATGCACGTATCGTCCTCAGTAGTTGGTGGTACGACACAATGGGCTCGTCGGTTTTTAGCATCTTGGTTGGGTACTGTTCTTCTAGGCAGCGCGTCCTTGAGGCTTTCTCGCCGAGGTTGCCTCACGGAACGCCCTGCACCTCATTGTCTCAGGCCGATGGTCTGCCCGGGGCTTCTCTTCGTTTGTAGCGTAGAGGTGGCACTGCGGCGTACTTTCACACGCCACTGCCCTATGACCCTCCTTGCCACATCTCCATTAGGCCCACGTACGGTCGGGGTCTTTGCAACCGGCTGCCATATGGCCGAAGCCTAGGCAGTGGTAGCACCGAACCTTTTCCGTTTTTTGTGTACTCACAGAACACCCACCCCACCTCAAGGTGCCCTGTGCGCATCAACCTCGCGGCCAATTCCTCTGGCAGCTGCACGAAAGCCTTCAGATTACCTCTGAAGGGCCTCTTCGCGAGGCTGACCTTCACACTTCCTACACACTGTTTACCGAAGTGGCTTCTAGCAGCCGCTTCGACCTCTTCTGTATCAGTGGTTGAGTCGAGGTCCAAGACATCGATCTTGGTTCGGGGGACGTGCTCGCCCACGCTACCCCCTCCACTAACCGCCTCCCTAAACGCAGCCGAAAATTCGGCTCTGACCTTCGTTGCAGGTCCGAGTTCCACAAGGAACTCTCCGTTTCTTGTTCGCCTGATTCCCTTGATCCGGTCAGCTCGTCTCTGCTTCATCTTCGTGCTTCTTGCCGTCTGTGCTGACACTGCAGCAGTTTCCTTTGCCTTCTTTGGCGTGGACGTCGCTTTCGCTGCAGCGTTGCGTGTCCTCGCCTTGCCAGTCTTGGTCACTTGCCTAAACGGGGCTCAGAGTGGACTCCCGCTTACGGATCCCAAGTTTCTGAGGGAGAGTTTCCACGGCTTCCTCAGTCAGTGTCCCCGCTTGGCTCATGTTGTTCCTCACCTGTTCACTATTGCTTTTTTCGAGCTCTGTCTTCAGCCGCTCCACGCGGGACCACTCTCCTTCTTCGCTCCTTTTGGCAAGCGAATGAGGAACGTACCGGGAATAATTCACGTTGGTTCTGGTGCATTCTGCTACTTTCTCCGTCCTCTCTTGCGCCTCACTAATACCCTGCCTTATTTTTGAAAACATGTTTGTTTTTGAGTCAGAGAATTCTCTCATGTCTTGCAGAACTCCCTCCAACCTCTGAACATATTCCAGTGTCATCTTGAATTGCTCGTGCACTCTCACGATGTCATCTCTTGCCTCCTTCTCTGGCGGCTCCTCAATCACGTATTCAAAAGAAAGAAGGAGGGAATAGTGAAGCCATTGTGGGATAGAGAATGTAAAAAGATAAAAAGGAAGGTGAAGAGAAAGTACAAGAAGTGGTAAGAGGGTACTGCGAAAAGAGACGAGTATGTGGAAATAAAGAAGGGGTTAAGATTGATGTATATGAAGAAAGAACAGAAAAATAAGAAAGAGCTGGAAGAGGAGTAAGGAAATTTTGAGACAGAGCTGGACATCTGGGAGATAACAAATGAGTTTAGAAAGCGTAGAGAGGAAATAAGCGAGAAGATAGGGAGTGGCAAGTGATGGGCGTTTCTTGAAGAATCATTTCAGGGCTCTGATTCAAGGAAGAGAGATGATGGAAGTATGAGAACGGGGGAGGCAGAGATGGAGGAGTTGAATGACGAGAAGATAGAGAAACAGATAAGGAAGTTAAGAAGTTCAAAAGCAGCAGAGCTGGATTGGTAGGTAACAAAGCATTGCTGTTCAGTACACAAGAAGTTAGGGAGAGGCTGAAGAAGGTAGTGAATAATGTGTGCAGGGGGAAGGATTCTTCACCAGGATGGAGAGAAGGGTTAATGGTGCCACTGTATAAGAAAGGAGATAGGGATTAGCAGGAAAATTATAGAGGGATTACGCTAATGAATACGGCCTATAAAGTATACGCGATGGTGGCTGCGGAGAGGCTGCGGAAGGATTTCAAGAAGGAAGAAATATTGCCGGAGATGCAGGCCGGCTTCAGGTCAGGTAGGAGTACTATAGACAATATCTACGTTCTGCAGAACGTGGACGATAGAGAATTAGCGAAGAAAGGGTCGAAAGTGTACGCGTTTTTTGTACATCTCAAAGGCGCGTTTCCTTAAGTAGATAGGGAGAGGTTGTGGGAGGCGATTGAGGATAGGGGAGTGGAGAAAGGCTTGGCCGAGAGGGTGAGGGAGATATATGAAGAGAGCAAAGATAAGGTAATAGTAGGGCAGGGGATATTAGAGGGATTCTGGATGGATAGGGGGTTAAGGCAAGGGTGTCCGCTTAGCCCAATGCTTTCTGCGATTTTAATTGCGAAAATGTAAAGTAAGCTGAAGGACGGAGTGATAGGAGTGTTAGAATTTGGTCACTAGCGTTTGCAGATGATACAGTTTTGTTAGCAAGAAGCGAGAAGGCCTTAAAGGAGATGATGAAGAGGTTGGGAAGATACCAGGATGAGAACAGGTTGGAAATGAATGCGGAAAAGTCGAAGGTTAAGGTGTTCAGAAAAGGAGGTGTAAGGAATAAAGAAGGGGCGTGTAAGTGGAAGGGGAAATCTGGTATATTTTATTGTTATTCCAAATTTAAGTAATTCGATTGTTTTTGGGAAAGATTGGATGATGATCAATAACGTCATCATTAACTATCAGGACTATTCTATTTTGATTAATGGTATCTCGATTCCGAGTCCGTCAGTCTCCTTCGATCGAACTCATCGGAAAGGGTTAATGCGTTTGCTGAAAATAATTTTTATATCTGTTCAAATAGTCGGATCTGACAGTAGCAAAGTTGAAGAAACTGATAAAATTTCTGAAAATAATTCACGTCGAATTTCTAATGTCATCTTACATCCGGAATCTAATTACAGTGCCATGAGTCATGCATTAGCTATCAACACGTGTTATTCACATGATGTAAATAATGAAAGTATTATGAATGCTGAACTGTGTATTAGAGACAAAAAGGAGAAGACGTATGCTCGTGCTTCTAGTTGCTTTAATGATACTGAAAATTGTTTTTATGAAGAATTATTGGATTTATTGTGTAATTATATTTCGAATGATGACTGCAATTCGGAAGAACATAATTATACAGAAGATGGGCGTAGAGATGGCATTTCCAAATTAATTGATACCAATAATTTTATTTACTCAAAAAATGTATCTGAAAAATTTCTGAGTAATGATGATTCTGCTGCAAACATCGATAGGGGGATTGATTTTAACACTGAAATTTATAAACATGTTTGATTGATTAATGATTTTGACAGAAAAATGTATAGCACTCTTAGGAATTAGGAAAAGTCCCAACATAGAGCTATGAATTTTTCCAACTCAAAATATTATAATACTTAATTCAGTGGAAGCTCGAATTGTTCAGGAAAATCAGACAAAATTCTGGATGGCAAATATTGCACAAAATGGCGTCTCATTCATTAGAATCTTTGATAAATTAAATCTCAATCCTTCTCAAAGGGGAGAAAAATCATCAGTATTCCGCCCGCTATCGTGCGCGTTATCTTGACTTTCACTAAATCGATTTGATTCACAAAATCAGAATATTTAATGCGTAAAGATAATCTGAAAAGGGGATGAACAGCGTAATCAAGCGTAATCATTTACTCGAAATAACGGAAGTAGCCAGATAAAAGGAGAAACAACGTACGCAATTCTGGCTTCGCTTCTGTGAACCTGCAATTTCCATGACAATTGTAGCATTTGTAAGTAAACATACAATCATGAAAACTTCTCAATTGAGAGCAATTTTCGACCCTGAGTATAAGAAAAACTATATCTCTCAGGAATTTTTTATAGAAAATTATTTTGAATTTCAGGTTTATCGTCCTATCAAGATTGGTACCGACGTTTATACTAGGAGCCAATTTCTTGAACAGGACACAGTAATTCGTCAGAAAATCCGTTTCCTCATGAAATAAATTCATGAGAGGAAACTTCGATACAGATAAATCTAGCGAGTAAAAGTAAAAGAATTAAAAAGAGAGTCGTCCTTATAGATTCAGGTTTTAAGATAATAAAATAAATGTTCATATTGGTATAGGATAGCGTTACAACATGTAAGGCGATAATTCACAGAGCGTACATACGGTAATTTGTTGAAGATAACTCGTACCAGAATGTAGTTTAGATTCAACTGTGAATTTTTATTCATTTCAACACCACGTTCCTCGTACCGAGAAGGATTCGCGGAGCGTGGTGTATTTTCCTGATACCTAAATATTTGAATTATTAATCTGGCAATCTACGGTGTTCAATGAAGGAAGGGGATATTCGATCAGATGTGAATCCGTGGATAGAAATTGTCAATCTCAAAGGAAATTTATATTTGATCACTCATTGCTAATTCACGGATTCGTCTTGACTTCCATCGTATAATATCTAATTCTTTTAAACGATGCCACCACCATGTTCTTTTCATCTAATGACAATTTCATCAGAGCGTATTGTTGAGTATCATTTGTCTTAATTTGCTTTTTTTTTCAAATCTCTTCCGTGATTGAATCTTAAATTTCATCCGTTCCGATCATCGATAACTCGTCAATTCCGTCTCTCGTAAAGTGCAATTTGCTAAAACTATTTTCGCCAAGAGTTTTAGTCGAATTATGATGAGTTCAAAATTCAAAGATTTTTTGGGTTTCAATCGTGTGCGAAACTGTGAATGTTGCCAACGTGTCGCGAACATTGCAGTTCACTTCTTTGGGGCTAACCTGAAACTGAAGTTTCAGGTTATGTTGTTCTTATATACGTATTTTCTACGATGCCTGCCATTGACCAGAGCGCTCCCTGGTGGGGACTGGTCGAACTTGATTGGCCAATCAAGTCTTTTTTAGAAAACCCGGGAGGACGGAAAGCCAAATCGGATTGGTATTATATCACAGAAAAAACTTAGGGTAAATAGTGTTGCAGGTAATTTCGTATTTTTAGCTGTTCGTATTGGTAAAACACAAATATTACCCTCGATGGACAGAAACTGTCTTTTGTTCTCATGAAAGTTGTCACCAAAGTTTTGAAAATTGGAAGCCACTAGCTTTGAATCGCTGAAGTGAAGTTAGCTGATGGTTGGTGTAACAGGCAAATCGGATAAGTGCGGCTTCATAAAAGCTGTTTTGCCGAATCGTTAGAACTGTCAAAAGTTCAGTATGACATTTACAAGGCCTTCAGGGTAAACATTGAGAATTACTCCCGAACGTAAGTAAACGCAGAATAATACCCTAGATGTGCGGGTAAAGTTTACCCACATGTGGTAATTTTTGTTGCAGGTAATCTTTACCCCGAATTCCGGGTAAAGTTTACACTTAGTTTTTTCTGTGATCCATTGTCCCTATTGATGTTATTAGGGTGTTTTGCAATTTCGATTGCTTCTCTATGTTTTCTTGGAAAATATTGTACGTTTTCGCGACAACGGTTGTTTTGTCGAATAGAATGCTATGTCCTGTTTCGATATAATGTTCAGCTACTGCTGATTGCGTGAAATGTTTTAGCCTGACTTTACTCTCATGTTCCTCTACACGTTGACTTACCGGTCTCCCGGTTTCTCCAATATAGACTTTGCCACAAGAACATGGGATTTTATATACTCCCGGATCACTAAAAGGTTTCTTTTTATCTTTCGGGTTGTTTAGAAGTTGTCCTATTTTCGCAGGTGGCTTTAATATAGTTTGGATGTTGTGTTTGTTCAAAAATCTTCCTATTTTTTCTGTGATACCTTGAATGTATGGTAGGATCGTGGTCGTTTTTCTCTCTCTTGAGTAGGTTGTGTTGACTTATTTTTTTTAGTGTATTTTCTTATTGCTTTATTAATTTGTTTGTGTAATCGTTTTATATTAGGATTTCTTTAAAATTTTGTAGTTAATTGTATGCGTGGGTTTTCTGTAAACTTTATGTCCTAATGTGTTACCGGATCTTTTGTAAACTAGTACGTCCAAGAAATATAATTTTCCGTTTTGTTCAATTTCCATGGTGAAATGGATATTAGGGTATATTTGATTGATGAAATCGAAAAATTTGTGTAGTTCACCTAGTCCATGTCTCCAGATGACAAAGGTGTCGGCAGCGTAACGTCACCACAGTTTCTGTTTTAGTTTGGATTTGTTGAAGATTTTAGTTTCTAGATTTTCCATAAAAATGTTGGCCATTACAGGAGAGATTGGAGACCCCATTGCTGCTCCTTAGGTTTGTTCGTAGAATTGGTTATTGAAAGAGAAATAGGTATTAGTGAGACAGTGTTCTATCGAAGGTATTAGATTGGAGGGGAAGTTTGTAAAGGATTTAATAACATCGATTGCATCAGAGATTGGTACTTCCATAAAGAGAGATACTACGTCGAAACTTACTACGATGTCTTGGGGTTGAATGTCAATCTGTTGTATCTTTCTGATGAAGTCAAAAGAGTTTCGTACGTGTGTGATAGACTTTCCTGTAGAAGAATTTAGTTTTCTGGCGAGAAAGCGTGCTAGGTTGTAAGTTGGTGAGTTTATTGCTCTAACGATCGGTCTGAGTGGAATGTTGTTTTTGTCGATTTTTGGGAGTCCGTAAAGTTTTGGAGAGATAGAATTAGTAGGTAATAATTTAGAAATTGTTTCGCTGTCAAGTTTGAGTCTTTTAGGAGGGTTTCTGTTTTTCTAAATATTGTTTTTGTCGGGTCTTTTTTAAGTTTTTTATATGTATCGTCAGTAAGAAGGTCCATGATTTTGTTATAGTCTTCTTTATTCATTATTACTGTTGTGTTGCCTTGGTCTGCAGGTAATACTATGATGTCTTTATTCTGATTGAGATTCGTTAAGTTTGAGGAGGGAAGTTGAGCTTGGCATGAGATGTTGGCCGTCCTACGCCGTATGTCATTCGCTTTTTCGGGTGATCGGTTATATATTGTATATTCCAAATTACTGATGATTCCTTCTTTCGGGATTTTGGAGAGAGCGACTGCAAAGTTATGTCCTTTAGATAAGGCAGAAATCATTCCATCGCTGAGAGGATGGTTAGATAGGTTTTTTACTGTGTTAGTCAATGGTGCGTGCCTTACTGGAAGTAATTTGTCAAATTTTCTTTTTTTTTCGTGTGCAAGAATCATTAATCCGTTGGGATTGGTCAAACGATATGCGGTCCAATGTGGACCAAATGTCAAATCTGAGAGTGTTTGATAGGAGAAGGCGAAGTTTTACTAGTTTTTTGGAGGTAGTGTGCAAGGCAAATTTGGCATGTTGTATTATTTCTTTCAAGAGAACCAAACTTTTTTTATGTAGAATTGATTTGGATTTAGATGTTCCCAAATTATTTTTAACTGTAAGAATTTCGAAACGATGTTATTGTCCCTATATCGTTTTAAGAAAGCTAAAGATGTTAGTAGCTTAGCTTGAGAAGACCTTTGCTTATTAAAAATGTTAGTTTTAGTAAGAAAACTCTCCCCGTACAGTTCTTTAATAACAGATTTAATACTTTCACGATGATTAATTATGATAAATTTAAAATTTAAAGATTTTTTCAGTGAAATATTAGAAAAATTACACTGTAGCCTCAAGTGATGCCCGGTAGTGACAGGCTATGGCATCTATGGGCAATTCTTCCCAGGGCATCACTTATCCATGCAAATATTAAAAACATGACACTGTGGCCTCAACTTGTCTCTTGTCTCTTGGACTTGAATGGTTAAATTTTGGTTGAAAAATTAGTTCAATTTTTAAACAAATAGTTGCGTTTTCACCAAAAAATATGAGTTTCTAATAAAATGTTAATTTTCAACAGAATAGTTTGATTTTCTACTAAAGTAATTGCATTTTTAACAAAAAACGACAAATTTCCCACAAAATTGTTTGATCCGTAACAAAAATGATGAGAATGTAATACAATAATTTTTAACCAAATAGTTGCATTTTGAACAAGAAAAGATCAATTTGCGACCAAGAAGATTAACTTACCTCGACAAAAAGACGAATTTCTCACAAAATGCTTGAATTTCCATCCATATAGTTGAATATTTAACTAGGAAGGATCAATATCTAATTGAAAATAGCAATTTTATATCAAAAATAAAAAAGTTTATTTAAAATTCGACTATTATATTCTTCCTACAGAATGCATCTTATTTGTCTAAAAAATTCACTTTTCGGTTAAAAACTTAATTATTCAGTTGAAAATTCAACTATATGGTTGAAAATTTGTCTTCTTTCATAGCAAATTAATCGGCTTTGTTGAAAGTTTATTTTGTTGGTTGAAAATTCTACCTCTTGGTAGATTATCATAACATCTTTCTGATCTTTCTTGATAAATCCAAAATTAAAATTTTGTTCGCACAAAAAAATAGAGAAAAATAAAAAAATCCATTTTGCGGTTAAACTTTGCGAGATACGAGAAAAAAGTTATTTTCATGAATATGAAAAAAATGTTAGAAAAAATGTTAATAATTTTTAAGATATTTCGAATGTTTTAAAAATTAGAAAAGATTTCAAATAGTTATCAAAAAAAAACCTTTTTAGAAAATTTGGAATGTTTCCAGAAAACGAAGGTTTTCTTTAGCATTTATAGAATAATTTCTAATTTTTTTTCTAATTAATTTGAAGAGAATATTTAAAAGAGCTCATAATTGTCGAGAAAGGTTTTATAAGAGATTTCAGACAAATTTTTAATTTCGAAAGTTTAAACAAAAGTTTAGGAAACATTTGAAAGAAAGTTGGGAGAATTTGAAATGGTTTCAAGCGAATAGCTTATATCTAAGAAAATTAGACTAAATTCTCAAAAATGCCACTATTTCGTTCCAATTTAATTATTTTGTTAAAAAAGTCATTTATTTTTAACGGTGTAAATTGGAAAAGGATGAGCCTAAAAAAAAGAGAACAATTTTGCCCTACCAGAAATACCTTTTAAACGAAAGGTATCTCGGGCGAAAGGTAATTTGTTTGAATTCACACAAAAAAATCATACTTAGAGGCGGCGCAAGACCCATGAAGTTCAACAGGTATTTCCCCTTAGAAAAAATACCTTTTTGAAAATTTAATTCAGAATTGTCAATATTGGGTACATCGAATTAAAATTCAACATTTCTTACTTTAAACTAATAGCTAGATGTTGACATAAATTTCTCAAACTATTTACTATTGTATTTAGCCATGGTCACTTAGAATAGAGATAGAAAGTAGCAGTTTTATTTTAATGGTTTACTTTTTGTCCAATTTTGGATTAAAGTGAGGTTATGATTAATGTGAACAAAAATAATGTTTTAAATAATTTATTAATATTTTTCATAGTATTTTCTTAGAATAATGCAAGAAAATTGCAGTTTTTTCTAAAAAATCCCACGTTTTGTCCAATCTTCAATTAGAGGCAGGTTTTACTTGCCGAGGTAATAATCAATGCAAGTTAACGAAAATGCTTATTCAAACATTCGATTATTGTTTTTACCTATCTTTTCTTCAAAATCATTTTTCAAGTCGTATTGTGTAGTTTTTGGTGAATTATTTTTGCTTTTCTCATAATGCTTGAAACAAATTGATAAAAAAAAATGGAATAATTAGGAGTAGGTATGGCACATTTTTTTTCATGCTAGAGGGCAACGATCACCCCCATTTGGTTCCAAATCCGAAAAAAGAAGATCCCTCATTTTCCTTTTTTTGTTTTCTTGATTTTAACTGCTGCCGGGTTTGACTTGAAGTTTCACATGTAAAATGCATGGGGAAAAATCAGTTTTTGAAATAATTTTTTGGGTTTGAAAAAATTTTACGGGACAGTATAGAGACTCGTAGAGAATTATCCAGCGAAGAATTTCATGTATAGGACATATGGGTTTGACACCCCTAACACACCCCCACGAATCCCTGAAAACTACCCTTAAAACCAAAAATTTTAATTCTCCATCAAAACGACCTTTTAGGCACTGTATTCTCGTCTTTTTTTACATCAAATTATTTATATTGGTTTAGTGCAATATTTATCACACATTGCTTAATTAACTTTCAATTATTTAAACAAATGAAATTTGTTTGAATAATTTTTGTTTCGAAAATTCGTTTCTTCCTAAAACGTATTATTATTGGTCTACTGGAATATTTATTAACAATAATTAATTAATTTTTAAATATTCAAACAAATGGAATTTGTTTAAATATTTTTTTCAGCAAATTTTCCTTTTTTCTAAAAATGATTACTATTAGTCTAGTGGAATATTTATTAACAATAATTTATTCGTTTTAAATTATTTGAACAATTGGATTTTGTGTTAATAATTCGTGTTGCAAATTTTTTTTCTTCATGAAAATCATTATTGTTGGTCTAGTGGAACATTTAACAACATTGATCCATAAATTTTTAAATATTTACACAAATTCGATTTTTCTAAAAGATGTTTTTTCCAAAAATTCGTTGAACTGGCAGTTTTGTTATCGTTAAGTGACACACATTTATAAACGAAACTACAGACTACAGACAGACAGACTTTAAATCTTTGAAAAAAGTGGTCTTAAAAATTTTCAAAATGTGCTCACTTTTTGAATTTTCATCCAAAATAGCTGGTAAACGAACTCGTTCTTCCTCGGTAGGCCATAAAAAAGTGTGCTGAAGTACAATCCAATCTGATCAATCTTTCGAAAGTTATCGTGCTTACACGATACTACAGACAGACGGACAGACAGACACCTTCTAAAAAATCGTTTTCCTGACTAAGGAGGTCTCAAAACGTGGAGATTTGATGAAAACCGACAATCTCAAATTTTACATAAAGCTAATACCTTCTCATTAGAATGAAAATGTAAAATATCAAAATAAAATGGAAAGTTCCGTTCGTGAACGGGGAGGACAGGTATGAAATTATACACAGGTGCAACGATTTCTGCTACTGATAAGCCCAAAGATATACTCGAAAGTGTCGATGATGTCTCTTATAGTCCGGGAGCCAGCTGCCACTTTTTATGACCAAAACTAAGAAAGCTAAGATTTTTCTCTATGGTTCATTTAGTATTGCTAGGTCCAAATAGTCATTGACTCTAGTAGAACCGCAAACTATAAGAGAGGAACATTTTTCCTTGGCCATCAGTTTGATTCTGTTTCTAGATAACTTCCTATCAACATGGGTACACTAACCTTGTTATTTCTCTCAATACTTTGTGCGGTTTTGCAACACGAAATCCTAGCTTCTCCATCTGATCGTGGGAGTACGAGTGGTAAGTTAAATCATTTCACCCTCCACATAAAAACATAAATTTTCCCCTTCAGTGCCTAAATTTTATCCACTCTTCAATCGAAATACTGTAAACAGCACTTCTCAAACGATACTAAAACATTGCGCTCTTTTGAAGTTAAAAAATAATAATATAGTGGAATGCTGGCACATTTCCCCAAAATTTCAAAACGTTCAGAAAAAAGGTTTTTATTTATAATTTTTTATCGAAGAGTGCGACACACAACCTGAAATTACCAAAGAGTGATCTAGAGCCTTGGCGAAAGAAACCATATGGTGCTTGAGAGGTTTTGATAAAAAAAAACATATTTAACGGGCTTTTAATTTAAATTTGGCCAAACCATTTTACAGGAATATGATTGCGGATCGTACAATAACTACAAGCGAAAATTAAAAAAAATTTCTTAAGTTTGAAGTTTAGGAGGTTCTGACATGACATCTCTCACGTATTAAACTGCCATTTTATAGTTTTTCTATGGCTTTTATTTGATGTGTTATCAAATTGTATTGAAAAATAGGTCTGCTCTCTATGAGCCGTCCCGTATGGACTTGTCGTGATCCTAGGACCATGGTGTTCTATCTTACTTTTTCTACGAACATGAGTCAATGACACCAAAAGATAATCCGGTACTCTATTCCCGTAATTTTAATTTGATTCTGAAATGCAGAAACTAAAAGAGTCAAAGTTATCAAACAAAATCTGAACAAGAAATGTGGAACCACCATATGCTATCTAGTGCCACGCAATCACAAGTTGCCAGAATGAAATCATGCAAATAAAAAAAAAGATAACAATCGTTTCAAGTCTAGCTTTCCCTGAGAAAGTGACGTCATGTTGGAATGATAATACGGCTTAGCCGCAAGGGCTCGGAGTTCTAGCTTTAATTCATTACACTAAAGTTTCGACA
The DNA here is from genome assembly GCA_932178445.1 of Andricus quercusramuli. Lineage (NCBI taxonomy): Eukaryota > Metazoa > Arthropoda > Insecta > Hymenoptera > Cynipidae > Andricus > Andricus quercusramuli. The sequence goes on from CAKNXH010001706.1 coordinate 27,153, forward strand.
TTTCTAGAGCCAAATATTGAATTAGTGCACTAATCATTTTTGGCAGAAATAGGTAAAAAAACATGAGCTTTTCATTATGAGTAGACGACCATCATGCAAAATATTGTGGTTCAAAAATGCATTGAAATTTTGTTTTCATGCTCGAGAACAACCATACACTTAATCAGGTTCTAAATCCGAAAATAGAAATTGCATTCTTTGTTTTCCCGAAATTTTGATGTTAACCAGTGTCGCCGGGAACTTGGAATTTGCCGTGTCAAACACATGGAAAAAATTCACTTTTCGAGGTTTTTGTATTTGCTGCGTATACAAAGCCGGTATTGGTTAACAAAATTGTCGGTCCCGATTAAACATACCGCCAGAAAAATATTTGAAAACTAATATTCCTCCTATCTGTTTGATGCTACTGCTTGTTTCTCAATATCGGTCATCTTGCTACTTGAAATCCGAGACTGATAAATACTGACAAATGTTAGGGGTGCCACTGAAATTATTTCTGAGACTAATCACAGGACATGAGTAAGAGAGGTGCAGCAATAGGGGCTTAACCAACATTTCTTGAGTGACCATTCACATCGGTGCATACCAGCCCCCAAGGGATATTGGATAGGATTGGGAGTTTTACCAAAATTATTGCTGTGCCCAGTCACAGGGGTGCTTTCCCGCCCCAGGATATGTTGAAAAGGGTTAGGGGGCTGACCAGAATTTTTTCTGTGACCATTCGCAGGGGAGCCTTCTTGCCCATTCGATCTGCTGAATAGGGGTATGGATTTGACCAACATTATAACTGCGACCGGTCACAATGTAACCTTCCCTTCTCCACGAGTTTTCGGGAAGTTTTCGGGTCTTGACTGACATTTTTTGTGACCTGTCGCAAGGGTGCGTTTTGTCACGACTGAAGCTTGAAGGTGGGTAGGGGTTTGACTATCGATATTTCTGTGACTATCCACAATGGTACCTTCCCGCCCTCACAAAACATTGGAAAGTGGTAGGTGCTTACACTTATAATAGTCCTTAGAAGCGAATGGATCATCCACAAAAACTGAACTTAAATTCTGTCCCATGTAAAATTTTCCACTGTTGATGTTTGCATGCTGTTTGGCGAAAGTTTGTCCTACGATAGAATAAAAGCAGTCGTCTGCTACGTCGTGAGCAACAATAAGAGTATGCCAAAGTATGAGTGAATTCGAGCCATAAATCAGAAAATTCTAAATCAGACTCATGGAAGACAAATTGAAACGTATTTTTCGTTAATAAAAATGAAGAACTTGACACAACGACAACCGTGGTCATCATCGTTAGAGATGACTTGATTGCTTGTGCAGTTCACAAGACGGTAACCGATCTTGAAAGATTTTATCAGAAAACTTTCTACATCAGTCGGTATTGCGGGTTAGGAACGAAGCAAAAAATAAGAATCCAATTAATTTTGAGGTTGAAACATCAATAAGATTTCTTATATGATAAATAAGTTGCATCTTTGATTTTTTTCAGCATAAAGTTAGGTTTCAATATTATCAATTAAGAATCAATCACAACGTGGAAGTATATTTAGAATTTTAATAAAAAAAAAATAGGTCCATGAATAATATGTCCGAATGGAAATTCATATCTCACAGCTTGTGAACTATGATTAGGATCATAGTGAATATGGCGACTTTCCGACTGGTGTTCAGCTTTTAATCTCAGTCACCCAAAATATATTTTCATTTATCCACAATAAGTGCAATTATTTTTGAAATGAGATTGTAATAAGTGCAATGTCTTTCAAAATCCGGTATCCTGATTTTCAGACCGATTTCATTAATACATTCCGGTTTTTTGCACTGCTGTCAACTGCATAGTAGACGACGCTTTTTCACTGGAAAATTATTCCGAGACAGTTGAAAAATATTAAATTATCTCAGGTTCGTCCATTTTTTCTTTTTTCAGGGAAGATCCAGCCGCCTCTTATCATCAAGGGTCCAGCATCACCCGAATATGCACAAGGTATACGAGATATGTATATGGACAATCCTACTAAGGTCAACATTATATCAACTGATTTTAAAGGTCATTTCATTCGTATCACTGGCTTTGGATGGGCCGTACATCCCTATTTTGTCGCGGTGCGCCCAGAAGCCCTCGGGAAGGGGTGTAAGATTGAATCTTTTCAGAACAGCGGAGTCAAGCATTTTGATATACGCGGTGTTATCTCAGGTCCAAAAGGCAAGGTGTTGCTGCTTCGTACTAGAGAACTCATTCTGTTGGACAATGGACACAGAGTGAAAGATGGTTTTCAAGAGGACAAATATGAACAGGATGAATATGAATGGATTAAATTGAAAGTGGGCGAATGGATTCAGGAAAACACACTGCCGATACGACACTATCGCGGCAAAGAAGACTAGCGCAGAAATTAACATGAATGATGGACAGGGAAGTGTAGAGTTCGAAATGCGATAATTTGAGACAGGAACTTTGAAATCTTATTGGTAAGATGCCAATAAGATCTTGAGCTTTTCCTGGAAACTTTTGGTTTATTTTTTTTCAGATTTTTTTTGTTAGATTGTCAGAAGTCTACGCGTTGCCTTCAACATTTTCGAAGGATATTAACATGAAAAAGAAATTTAAAGAACAAACTTTCTGGTAAATTCTTGTGTCTTCGGTAACTGACCAGTGAGTCCCTTTGCTAACTTGTGCAATTTTATGTTACTGATAATTTTATAAATCTAGCCGCCAGTAGCTGGGTGGCGACTCGTCGGTCGATATCCGGCTGTGCTTTGGTTTTCTGCAGTTTTCCACTCCTCTGAACAAAGTTCAGGCGAATGCGAGCGCTTCTTGTAAAAATCTGACTGCAGACGGTTGGGGATTCCAGATAGTAAAAAAACCAACAGGATTGAGTAAGCCAGGTATTGATTGGAGGCTTATTATGAGAGTTGGGGTAATTGGGGTTTTTTAGGAAGGGTTGTAAGCCTGAGGGTTTAATTTGTAACGATTTCCTGTGTGAAGGGGGGCCTAGATACGTTAAACCCAGGAAGGGTCTGTCAATTTCAAGAAATTACAATTTCACACACTTATGCTGTGCAATAGGTTAGAGTGAATCTACAGTTTGGATAAGACAACTGTCACTTGTACGTATCTTTAAACTAGGACTCAAAAATTGTGAAGGTATTTATTAAATATCCATTTTGCAATGTGATGTACATATCGGATGATCATAAAAGTTACGTAAAAATGACCGATACCTTATCCGAACTGCAATTGTGTATAGCGATTTTATGTGTACAATTATTATTTGTATATTTAATCACCTTTATAGTTATTTGGTGTAGATTTGATGTGTCAAATAAACATAAGAAATATTTACAACATTAGAATGTTTTCTGTTTTTATCATTAATATTTCCCTTGCCGTATTTTTGACTTGCGGGTAAAATTTAGGAAGCAATCGAAAACTAACTTTATTTGGCCATTTCCAAATTGGGATATACCCTTATAATTTTCGTTCTGATAAAGTTAAGAATGATATTAAAATTTCCACGCATTCGCATGAAATTTGTTACATTGGTTTTTCGAGATTTTCGCTCACGTATTTATTCCCAAAATCGGTATCTAGGGGTTTTCGGGTCGCTGATAACTTTTTGAGTTTTCGGTAAACCATTTTGTATTTGCCATTTTGAGTTTCATTATTTCAATTTCAAATTCGAGATCGGCGATGAAAAAAACCCCTGAAGATCAAGTCTTTTGCAAGTTGAATCACTTCTTGAGATTTTATTCCACCATTTGGGTCTGCCATTTTGGATGCATCATTTCGAATTTTTAAATTTGGATTTCTGATTTGAAATCAACGATCCATGCATCACAAATTTTTGTAAATGATGGAAGCAACTTCCGGGAAGACCTGTCCAATGCTGGCTCGGAGCATGGATCTTCGCACGATCTGACATTTATCATTCTACGAAATCTCAATTATGGATGCCCTTTTATTTATTGTATTATTACTTTACTCTAGTTTACTCTAGTTTTAGTAGTAAATGGTGAAAAGGAAAATCTATCCGAAGAGTATGTCCGAAATTCTCACTCAAGATACTAGAAATTTTATAGATTCAATTAGCGGTCGAAGAGACAAAATTAAAAGAAGTTTTCTGAGTCTTGAAATAAGAATTTTGGGTCAGAATTTAAAAATTCTCAAAGTTAATTCAAGATTTATTAACTTAACTAAAGAAAATTACAGATTCGACAGAAATTAAATTCCTTTTTCTTATCAATCTGTTATATTCACAGGAAAGACAGTATGTGAGAATTTTTTCGTTTGCAGAATAGGAATTCGAGTTCAAAATATGAGAATGCTGATAGCCACCTTAGACATTCTATTCAGTTGGTAGTTGGTAGTAGGAAAGAATGTGTTATTTGAATAAGCAACACTAATTTCATGATATTTGGGGTTTTACATGACAATGAACAATTTTCATTATTGACAATTGTGTGAAATAATTTTTAGTATCTTAGGCAACTTGATATACATCCTCAATGTGTAGGAAGGGAGACTTGAAAACTCTGATTTTTTTAGAACCCCTGCTTGTAAACACTTACGAGCTTGGATTTTGGGTTAAAAGTCTCACTTTCTGGTAAAAAAGTAATTTTTGTGACTAAAATAAATAAATTTGAAAACATACAAGTTTGTAGCCGATGCGCTATACAGAAATCTGACAGAAAATAATAAAAAAATTAATTAGACTGAAGTACTAATTGCAAATAATATATATTTGTGAAATCTCGGAGAATTATAAAATCTAGAAATACAAAATTCCGAAGAATTATTAAATCAAGAAATAAGAAATGCCCGAGAGTTATCAAATCAAGAAATACGAAATCCTGAAGAATTATTGAATCGACAAACGCGCAATCCCGAAGAATTATTCAATCAAGAAATGCGAAATCCCGAAGAATTATTGAATCAAGAAACGCGAAATCCCAAAGAATTATTAAATAAAGAAATAAGAAATCCTCAAGAATTATTCAATCAAGGCATATGAAATCATGAAGAATTATTAAATCAAAAAATGCGAAATCCAGAAGAATTCTTAGTTTCAGAAATAAAAAATCCAGAAGAAATATCAAATCAAGAAGAAATGAAGAACGAAATTACTGAAACTAAAATAAATGTTACTAACGTTGAACCAACTAGAAGTGGAAGCACAAGTTCAAGTTTTAAAAGCATTCATAGTGAAACTGAAATGAACCGTATAATGAGAAAAGCCAAAATCCAAGTTTTAAGACAAATAAGAAAAATCACAAAATCCAGATGTAAAAATATTAAAGAAACAGAGTTCAATAATTACAAATCTTTTAAATAAATTGAGCACCTGTGGAGAAAGAAATGAAATAATTAAGTCAAATCAACAAGAAGAATCAAAATGGAAAATTTCAAGGAAGAAGAATCGAAAGAATAATCAGGAAAAACATGATTAGAAATCAAAAAGCGAGATAGACCATACAAGGCCATTAAATAATAAATGATTTCCAGGAAAGTGAAATAATATGTGAACATATCTTTTATGAAGGAAATACCATAGCTGAACCCTTACGAAAAAAATACATTAGAGGTAGAACCAAAGTGTGTATGTTTAAATAAAAATTAAATATTAAATTTCAAACAATTAAGTAAAATATGTGTATTCCAATTGTTTATATTTGCTGGAGGGAGGGGTGACTGGAGAGCCCAGAAACACTGCAGGAAGTAGAGGGTGACGGGCGCAAGAAACTAGAGGCGCCAAATGTTGTTACGATCACTGGTTTATTGGCTCCACAATACATTCCACTACACTATAACACACTGCACCACACATTCGTACCGGCTGACCACACGTCTCGTTGGCTGACACACGATGAGAGAGTGCACTGAGTAGATACACTAGGTGGCTATCGCGTAGCCACATACGCGCTGACATACGTCCGTTCGGGGCGACGTGGGAAGAGTAACTGGGGGAAGTAGGTGCGCAACAGTCGACGAGAGGGACCTCAACGGCCCTCAAGGGCGTCCTCTCTTGGAGACGAGCAGAAAACCAAACATACCGCCCGCCTCGTTCCTTGAACGATCATCTGCTAGCCGCCCGCCGTTAGGCCGAATTTCTATGCTCTGATTCGACTGAAGTCGCTGATGTCGTCGCTTCGCGGTTAATAACACTCGCTCATTTATTCTGACTTGACGGTCATGAGAGGCAACGACTGGTGCGTGGGCCCAATGCCGCTTAGCAACCCCGGCTTATGCCGTGCTAAACTCAAAGGAAACCCACAAAAACCTTTGAGAAAGTTGCAAATCGATTAATGTCAATTACAATCTTCAACCTTGTGTCTAGGAGTAATATTCGTATGATTTAGTTTCGCATTAGAGTGACGGGCGCGATCTAACCGCAAGGAATAAACCATTTAACAAGGGTGTCGAAAAATGGTGCGCTTAGTCGAACGATGCGAGTGACTCTCCGGGGAGTCAGATAAACCCAATCACTCTGTGGATCCCAGCAAACGCCGAGCTCGTTGGTGATGCCATCGCTGCAAAGTTGAAGTCGGGTCGAGCGAAGACGGTCTTGTTTTGGTAAATCTTCCTGCAGCTCCGGTGGATTAACGATCCATTTGCGGAGACGAAATCCGCCGATAAGCTGTTCCTGAAGCCGCTTCGCTTCTCGAAGGTCGTTGCATCCCGCCGATATGTCATCGACAAAGCGATCCTCCAAAATAACTCGGGTAGATGTCACAGCCAACGGTGGATGGTATGCGACGGGGTCATTCTCCCAAGCACTCAATAACAGTGCGTTGCAAATCGAGGTCTTGTTCGTTCGCCGGAGTCTGCCGATGCATGAGGTAGGATTCAGCGCTCCAATCACGTTTGTGTCGTCTCCATCGAATTAGTACGTGGCTTGAATTGATTTGCAATTTGGGCCCAGGGAAGCGTGTCATTGAGACTACAGCCAGTCGACGTAGGTGTTGGTGCGTTGAAGATTACTTCCGGGCGGCGATGACGATCTCCCCGTTGCCATGCTCCATGATGTGGTATGTAGTAAGTGGAGCGAGCTTGCGCTCGCAGCTCGGTCCGCCGGAACAAAGGGCAAGCGTCGGCTCGATGGTAGAAGATCGACAGCTCGCAAATGGCGGAATCGTGGGTTGGCGAGATTTAGTCCTTGCCATTGGTTGTCGGCCTTGGAACTGTTGAGCAGGCAATGATTGCTGAAGGAAATCTGTCGCGACAAGTGCCCCTGAGGACTAATTTACTGAGATCTCTGCTGAGTCATCGGAGGACCAGTCATCAGTTGTTCTTGTTGTGAGGCGAAAGGCTGTTGCTGAGTCGTCAGCTGAATCTGAGTGATCTGGGAGTTAATCTGTTGAGGCGACGCCCTCAGCGTCTGCTGCTGAATTTGATATTGATTCCGAAGAGCAAAATTCTGCGAATGCTGCTGCTGTCCTATCCGGACATTAATCCTTTGATTGACCTGCCGATTCGCCTGTTGGTTGATCTGGTCAGACTGTTGCTTTGGTCGATTAGTCTGTTGATTCATCTGCTCTGCAGCTCCTGCATCTGACTCTGCAGGGGACTCTTCATCTGCATGATACTCTCAGCCGAAGGCCCAGTTGCAAAAACTTCAATTGTCTTCGAAGCTCTTCGTGAATGAAAGCGCTGTGTCAGCGCCCATTGGTTCTCCGATGTTGTGAATAAACGGGCATGTGGTATGCCTGACTGTTGAGGGGTTGCTGAATGACTTGTACTGCCTGTGGCTGAGCAGCCATCGTTATAGTTGGTGTTCCACCATGTGTGGATCCGACGTTGTGTAGTCCATTGGCCGGCTGCTATTGTTCTTGGGCTGACTGCTGCTGAACCTGCGTCGATGCTCGTAGATTTGAGTGCGGGCGTTGACGGAAGCACTCTCGATGTCTGCGTAGAAGTTGCTCCCTCATGGTCCGCATCTGGAAGCTGATGGGTGAGTCCTATACGATTCTCCTTGAACGCCGGTGCCTAGGTGTCCAATCAGCTGCGGGCTTGTCCAGGATTGTTGCGGCACATCGTCGCTGAACGTCACTCAGCTCGACAATTGATGAAGCATTGACAGTGGAATCGAATGCCGCCCGCCAAATGCGCCATAATCAATGAACAAGGGAAGAAAAGGCTGGGGCGTATATGCAACACGTGTGTGCTTGCATAGAAGTATAAAAATGGTGAATGTAAGAGGCTAATTAACAAAGACAGTGATGAGAGGATTTCCAAGAATGTGGTAAGGAGGAAACGCTGTTTGACAAGTGAAAAGAAATTTGTTTAGATGGTTGGGTCATGTTGAGAGAATGAAGCGAGAACGACTAACGAAACATGTGTATCCAAGGAAAGTGAATGGCAGCGTATGCAGAGGCAGATCGCAGAAAGAATGGTGGAACTAAGTAAATTAGACTCTACGTCGACTAATGTGGCCTCGTGAAGAGCTTTGCTTATTGAACGTGATTGCAGTGAAGAGTGTCAATCTTACTATGGAATTATCAGTCAGTTTGTGTATTTCTGTGTGAACTGTGAGGCATGATGATTTTTGAAGCTCTTCGTTTGAAGTTATTGCTAGCGAGATTGATCAGCAATTGCGAGTTACACTGTTTCTAATTTTATTATAATAATAAAAATGGTGAATGACCAACACAGAAATAATATATGACTATGAATGAGGCCCGAAATATGGTATACCAAATCGAAATTATGCATCTACATAAACTTGTCCACAAAGAATAAAATGTGTAATAATACACCAATCTACAATATGCATATACCTCCATGACACTTTTAATGTATATAGAACGCACATATCCCACAATAAATGTCTCGATAGTAGCACTATAATTTCTTTAAGAAAGAAAGAGATAGAGGCATGCATGGGCGAATTTTCGACCACAACCGAACCCAAGAAAGAAGATCCAATTAAGAATATGATTAGATACATGATATGTCAAGTATAGAAATGAACATCCACATAAAGCCATCCATGAAATGAAAGTATATAGTGAGGTAGCAATATACGACCTATATGACGTCTATATATGCACACATGCCCCTACAATATACACATACCCATTGGTAAATATCTAAATAGTAGAGTTATAATTTCTTTAAGAAGGAAGGAGATATAGGTATGCATAGGAGAATTCTCGACCGCGTGTGCTCGAGGGAGTGAGAGTTCAAGCAGAGGAAAAGTGTAGAAGATTGGGTGAATTATAAAAGCTGCAGAAATCATATAGTCGCATTAATAAGAAAACCAAAGGGAATCAAAGATATAGATTTACTGAACACAAAATTAACCAGAGAGGAATGTGGAAAATAGTCCAAGAGTTTGTGACAGGACAGTCTCAAACATTATGGATCAGGTGACATTTGTAGATTCTGAACAGAAGATTGAGCAAGAGATTGCCGAAAATTCACGGGATACCGCACAGAAAGTGCTCAAGAAATTATCGAATCAATGCGTAACAGTAATTCTGTGAACTTGAATTTAACAGGTTATGAAATGAATGATTTGAACAAAGAAACACAGCAGCTCTTGATGAAATAATAAGTAAGATGGCAGATAAGGAAGGGGGCGAGAATGGAATAGATGCATCCATGTTCATAAAACGCAATATACAATGCCAATTGTAACAGTAATAATATTAAGACAACTAAAACAATAAAATCAATAAGGGAGGAATAAGAGGGAAGAGGAGGTAGTGAACTATCTGCAACGCGTTTTGCGTGCGTCGAAGTATAGAAATGGCGAATTATTAATAAAGTAATATATAAGTCCGAATATGATATGTGATGTGCGATATGCTATGTGCGATATGCGACATGAGGAATGCTCTCGACCGTGAGTGGGAGATTGCGCGGGAGAGAGACAGAGATAGCTGTGCATAGGACAGATTCGATGGCCTCTCCCGCGATATGAGTGATGCTCTCGACCGTGAGTGGGAGATTGTCCGGGAGAGAGGCAGAGATCTGTGCGTAAAACAGATTCGACCGCCTCTCCCGCGATATGAGTGATGCTCTCGACGGAGAGTGGGAGATTGTTCGGGACAGAGGCATAGATCTGTGCGTAAAACAGATTCGATCGCCTCTCCCGCGATATGAGTGATGCTCTCGACCGTGAGTGGGAGATTGTTCGGCAGAGAGGCAGAGATCCGTGCGTAAAACAGATTCGACCGCCTCTCCCGCGATATGAGTGATGCTTAATGAAGATGCACTTACATGACGACGACTGCCGTCGACTTACGCTTGATGGATCCTGGCCTCCGCTTCCACTGTCGGCTAGCCGAGCTGCTCAGGCGGCAGTGCGTCGGGCTTGTAGTCGGAAAGCTGCGGGCTCGACTCTCGCTGACGACACCCGATGACTCCTGGTCTCTGCCTCCCCCGACGCCGCGATCACCTCCCTGTCGTAGCTGCATCCGGCTCGAAGGTCCAATGTTTATATTTGCTGGAGGGAGGGGTGACTGGAGAGCCCGGAAACACTGCAGGAAGTAGAGGGTGACGGGCGCAAGAAAGTAGAGGCGCCAAATGTTGTTACGATCACTGGTTTATTGGCTCCACAATACATTCCACTACACTATAACACACTGCACCACACATTCGTACCGGCTGACCACACGTCTCGTTGGCTGACACACGATGAGAGAGTGCACTGAGTAGATACACTAGGTGGCTATCGCGTAGCCACACACGCGCCGACATACGTCCGTTCGGGGCGACGTGGGAAGAGTAACTGGGGGAAGTAGGTGCGCAACAGTCGACGAGAGATACCTCAACGGCCCTCAAGGGCGTCCTCTCTTGGAGACGAGCAGAAAACCAAACATAATATAGCATATCTTTTATGAAGGAAATACCATAGCTGAACCCTTACGAAAAAAAATACATTAGAGGTAGAACCAAAGTGTGTATGTTTAAATAAAAATTAAATATTAAATTTCAAATAATTAAGTAAAATATGTGTATTCCAATTGATTCTTTCTATAAAAAACTGTAATTATTACTGCGTTCAATCAAGGATTAACCTAAAAATATACAGCTTTTCGAAATAAAAATTATTAATACTCTTGCAAAAATGTTAGAATGGGACATAATTAAATGATTATTAATTTCCGGGAAAGGATATAATATTATAGACTTCCAAATTGGCGAAATAACATATGGACACATATTTTATTATCAAAAAAGCGAGATTCTTCAACATAAAATTCACGGAAAAGAAGCGACATTGAAGGTTAGAAACAAAATGTATATATAAATAAAAATGAAATATTAAATTTCATATAACTGAATAAAATATTTATCTTCTAATATATTCTTTTTATACAAAATAAGTGTAATTATTATTATTACATATGTTGCAAATATAAAGCTGCCTTTAAAAGATTTACACACATATACATTCTATACAATACGTCTTCTATCCAATTTAGTTTGAACAATTAATTTTAAGAAAATATTTCGTAAGGTTTCAGATTTGAAATGTGAAAAGATTTCAGAAAATTTTAAACAAAATGTAGATTTTTGATTATTTCGGAACAAAATGTTGAAGTTTTTTAAAGGATTTTTAAAGGTTTTAAGATAATCAAATTTTTTTCTTGATATTCCTCGAAAAATTATTTTTTATTTGGAAAAAATAATTTACAGGGAATATTTAAAAATATTTCAAAGCATAAACAAATTTTTATGTATGAATAAGAATTGAACGGAAATTCAAAAAGTCATTAGTATTTATTTGAAACTAATGAAAATATGATGTACTTTCTAATTTAAACTTGAATTTGAATAGTGTTTAGTTAAAAAGAATGTTAATCGTTCAACTCTTTAATGTTTCGAGCTTAACATTGCTTCTAATGATATAATTTAGATAATTTATAAGTTTATTGATTCATTCTTCAATTAACAGCTTTGAAAACGATAAGGTGGATTTATATTTTTTTAACTGAATCTGAATCATTAAACTGTACAATTTATAAAAGTTAAACAAATGTTTTTTTGCAGTATAAGTCCATTTAATTAAAATTTTGTTAATTAAAAAGTGTTAATAGCTTTCATTTTATATGTTCAAATAATTGAGCGTTTAAATGAACAATTTTAATTTCAATGTTAAAAATTTATAATTCAAGAGTTTTCAAATTTTATTGAAAAAAAAACTAGAAAATTTTAATAAAATTCTATTTTATTACAGGATTTTACAAAATTTAGGAAAAAATGGGGTCCGTTTGAAGGTAATTTAGGACTTTTCAAAGTTTAGAAGAAAATTAAAATTATTTTATAAATTTTCACAAACCTTTTGAAGTTTATGATATTTTTAATCTCTTCAAAACTTCTAAAATTCTTATTTATATTTGAAACTAACTGACATTTTTCTTGAAATTTGAAAAAATCTTTCAAAATTAATAAAGCTTCTATTTTTTCCAAATCTTCCTAAATCTAAAATCATTTTGATTAAAATTTTTAGAAAAATTTTCAAACCTAAAATTAGTTTTAAGTCTTCCTAAAACTTGTACACCTAAATATTTTTTTTAATGATTCGATTCTTTTTTTAAGGTTTGCAAAATTAAAAAATTGCCTCAAAATATTCCAGATGCTTTTTTGACAATTTTTGAGAATTTTCAAAATGTTTAAAGATCTTTTATTACAATTCTCCAAAAATTAATTTTTACAAATAAAAATCATCTGAAGTTTTGCTAACAATCTTAAGAAATTTTTTTACTCTTTTGAAAGTTTTTAAAATTCTCAAGATGTAAATTTTTTTCTAATCTTTTCAAAGCTTCTGAATATCTGTTAAAACAATTAGTTTTTCCTAAAATTTGTTACAATTTTGCAAAATTGAAAAAATTGTCCTATCATTTTCCAGGTTGTTTTTCGACATAATTTGAAATCTTCGAAAGTGAAAACTTAAAGCTAACTTTTTAAAATAAAACCGAAATCATAAAAAAAATTTCCAGAAATATTGTTGTCAGTAGCAGTAATTTTTTGGTTGCCGCTACCAGTGAGGTAGCAAAATGTTAAAAAGAGAATTATTTCTCAATTTTAATAGGTCATTTACAATAAAATGTTTCTCTTTTATTAATACTGCTTAGGAACGTTTAGAAATCAATTTTATTTTTCAAGCTACATTTAGTCCACAATATTATAATTTCAAATCTTCCGATTTTAAGTTATAAATCTTTTGATTTAAAATGATTTAGACTTAAAATTTGACACTGTTAGAAATTTCACTCATTACACTAAATTTTATTACACTAATTTAAAAAGTTATAAAATATCATAGACTATAGAAACATTTTGAACTATTATGTTTTTTGAATAAAAAAATTGATTTCATTTCATTTAATTTTCACTCATTAAAAATGAACATGTTCAATTAAAAAAAATACATCTTGAAACCAGTTTCATTAAAAAAGTTGATATTGTTCAAATTAGAAACGTATCAGTTTCCAAATTTTCAAGATGTATGTACTAGCGACGTTTAGTTTTTGTACCATTTTGAAGGAGTTTTAGTATTCAATATTTTAATTCTGAATCTTTTAATTTTGAATTATTCAGATTCAAAATTTTATTACAATTTGAAACCAGCTTTATTAAAAAATTTGATACTGTTTGATGTAAAAACTTGCCGAATTCCAACATTTAAGGAATATTTTATCTACAACTTTTATTTTTTTACAACATTTTAAATTTGAATCTTCCAATTTTAAATTAGTCAGACTCAAAATTATGAGCTTTAGAAATTGCACTGATCAGCCTTTTGATTTTTCAGAAAATTATAAATGAATAATAAATTTAATATCGTCTTGAGATTCGAAACCCCTTTTATTGAATATATCTACATATAGCAATTACTTTTACTTATATCAGAAAAGTAACTTTTTTCATCATCAAATTTGTAATACAAAAGCCTATTGAAAAAAGAATCGTTATAAAATAATTCTATCTTATTCCTTTCTTGGTTGAAAATGTAATTATTTTCTTAAGAACAATTTATCTGTTCGGTTAAAAAATCAACTTTTTGGTTGAAAATTCATTTTTCTTATGATGAAAATTGAACGGTTTCCTTTAAATTGTTTTTTTTTTTACAATTTTGAATGTAAAAATTTTTGTTTCAAATTTTATATTTCTCATTTAAAAATACAACAGTTTGGCCAAAAGTTCAAGTATTTTGTTAAAAATTGGACTTTTTTGGTGGAAAATTATTTTTTATTTGAGAATATATCTTTTTGGTAAAAAATTCAACTTTTTTGTTGAAAATTCTTTTCATTTTCCCCGAAAAAATATTTTTTAACAGAGAATTAATTATGGAATGACTAAGCTGTTTTTTCGGAAGATATCGTTTTTAATTGTCCGAATTATCATAGTTGTAATGAAGATTTTTTCATTGGCATTACAGTCCATAATATTTATTTTTGTTCTGAAATTAATTTTTAAACATTATTTGTTGGAATACAATAAAAAATTAGATTTTTTTTTATGTTTTGTGCCGAACTTACTCGCTATTCTATAAGACTCGTTTCAAATAAAATTTCTATTAGTCCTCTTTCACGCATCTTGAACGTAAAAGATGACAAACAAGTTTGTAATGTACCTGCCTTATGAAATGTTAGTTGACAAACATAAAAAATATGCATACCATCATGCTTGAATTCTAATCGAAAAGAATTGTGATTTTTATTAGTTATACATTTTTAATAAATAGGTTGCAGAGTAAGGTGGTCCAAAAATGCATTGAAATTTTTTTTGTTTGACTTTTTATGGGGACACACCAGAAATTTGTTCGAATCTACACAAGAATGAACCTTTTTTTCTTGTTGAAAAAAAATGATATTTAGAAGTGCCGCATTTAAGGAAAGATAGTTATAAACAATATTAAATTGTTTGCGCAACTTGTTCATTAACTTTCACTAATTATTACCTCACTGCGTCAAAAAAGGGCAGAAAGGTAAAAATTGCAGAAAACCCGCTTCTATCAGGCATTGATGTAGATGAGGATAGTCATAAACAATAATAATTTGTTTAAACGATAATTTTCTCTCAATCTAATTAATTATTAAGTCACGCCTAATGACAAATAAACAAACAGTTGAAAATTTCAAACAAAACCGCAGCATTCTGCCAATTAAGCGAAGAGAATATTATTAACAATAATAACAAATTGTTTAAAGAATTATTTTGTTAACTTGAATACATTCTTACTTTACTTTGAATTAAAATTGGACAAAAAGCCAGAAATAAAAAAAAACCGCACCTTTCTAGCATTATTCAAATATAATATTATTATCATTAAAATAAATTGTTTAAACAATCAATGTTCTTGACTCTTATTAATTACTTAACTTATCTTGATTGAAAATTTGACTAAAAGTGATTTTTTCCAACTGCAATTTTGTAGCATTTTTTTAAGAGAATATTATTAACATCAATAATAAATTGTTTAAACAATCACTCTTATTAACACTGATGAACTTTCACTTCCCTCTAATTGAAAATTGGACAAAAAATGGAAAATTTGTGAAAAAAACGCGTCTTTCTAACTCAATTCTATGAGAAAATTGCTAAAAACAATAATACATTGTTTAAACAATTCATTTGAACATCTAGTTATCAGTATGGAATAGTTTTTTATGTGCCAGAAATAATTTTCTCTGAAAAAACCGCAAAAAAAGTCATAATTACCGAGAAAAACTCGCAAAACCCATTTTTTCACTTATGGGGTTTTTATGGGACCCTATAAAACAGACTTATGGTGTTGGTATTTGAAAAACGATATTTTATTCGTATTCTATGGCTAATAGTGAGGAGAAATGTTGAGTTTCAACTCGATTGAGATAATATTGAGGATTCTGAATAAGATGTACAAAAACGTCTTTTTTTCTTATGGGAAATACATGTCAAACTTCATGGAGCTTACGGCACCCCTAAATATCATTTTTTTTTTTTTTTAAAGAATACATATTTTGGTGTGGATTTAAACAAATGTCTGGGGTGTCCCCATAAAAATTCGAAAAAAAATTTTTAGGACCACCCTATTGCAGAGTCATCCTCAAAAGCTGGACTACCACGGACCATTTTTTCAATCCTGGGAACAGAGATTTTTTTTTAAGAAGAATATCAGGAATTAAATCTACTTTTCAAATATTTTTCAATTTATTTTAAAAATCTTTATTTCTAAAATTAAATTTTAGGCAGAAGTAAGAATTCGCATTCAATTTTCTTTAACGATTATTTATTATCTTATTCCCTTAATGATACTTTTCTATCGGTAATGTTTTTAGAAAAATTGTTTTCATGAGGAAGTAGTAACGCTATTCTTAAATATTTATTTTACAATTGAAAATTAAATTTTTTTAAATTAAATTGAATTAAAATTTCCTGAATAATATTAAATGAAAAAGGTAACGAATAAAATGTGAAGAATAAATTATGGAATCAAATGATCGCCTGTTAATTAAAGTTCGTTGGAAAGTAAAGAAATATTTTCATGAGGCGTGAGTGAAGCAAGGTAAAAATATTTATTGTGTAAATAATTCAATGTAATCCCTTTTGAAAAAATTTACCTTGAGGAAAAACCTTTCTGGATGTCACGTAGTCTATTTACAAGTATCGCAATCAAATTCCAGTTGTTTCAATGAAGCTGAAAATCTTACACAATCGCATTCTTTTATTTAACTTATCTATGTTTCACTTTTCAAATTTTTCAAAAAATGTCAAAAAATATTTATCGTACAAAACTAAAAAATTATTATATTTTTACTCTGTGTTTTTAAAAAAATTTTCAACGAATTCAGAAAAAGACATGAAATTTATCAGTTTAATTTATCCTAGCGACTTTTTTCGATAAAAAGAAAATTCTTGAGTCATAAAATTTTCAAAATTCAAAAAAAAAAAAAAAAAAAAAACGAACACGCACATTTTAAGCCAAAAATTGCAATATATGGAAAAAAGTCAAGTTAAGAAAAATGTTTCTTTTTGAAAGACCTAAAAGATTATCATCACAACTTTTTGAATTTCGTTGAAAATTTTTTTTTCTTTGAAATTCTTTGGAAACTCGATAATTTAAATTTTTTGACCAACGATTCTGGTTTTAACGACACAGAAAAACAATCAATTGAATTGAATTTCCGACAAAAAAGATAAAATCTGAAGCAAAAGGATTAATTAAAAAAAATTGCTACAAAGTTGTCAAAATTTCAATTAAAGAAATGAGGTCTCGTCCAAAAAGATGCATCTAAAATGTTAAACATTGAACTGAAGATTCCCCAATTTAGTTGAAGATTCATTCTTTCGTTAAAAATCAAACTATTTGGTAAAAAATTAAAATATTGTCTAAAAAATTTGTTTTTAGTTGAAGATTCATCATTTTAGATGAAAATTCGTTTTTAACTGAAAATTTAACTATTTCGTTTCTGGGTGCACATTTATCTTTTTTGGTTAAAAAGAAAACATGTTTTTGCAGATTTTCAAAAAATTCTAAACTGGGCAAAAAATTATAATAAATATTAATATAATATTATACATTATTATATTAACTATTATAATAATCAAATATTATAATAATTACAGTTATATCTAGAAAATTTTGAATACATTTTTATTATTTTACAGAATTTTAAAAAATTGTAGGCAAAATTTGCTTCAGCTTAGATCTTGTAGTTGTCTAAACTGACTCAGATTGTCCCTAAAATTGTCTTAAAATCTTCCCGGTTATTTTTTGACAATTCTGGAATTTTGTACAAATTTTAAATTATTTCTGAAAATTTTTCAAAAATTGCTAAATAGATGAATTTTGAACAGAAATCATGGATCTTCCACCAAAAGAAATAATTTTTAAAAAATTTGTTCAATTTTTAAACAAATAATGGAATTTTTAACAAAACATCAATTATTTCGATATCGTTCATAACAAATCATCCGAAGCTTACCATATATGATCGATTAATTTCCACATATTACCAGAAACTTATGAAATTAAAAAAATTACCTGTAATTTCAAAAAATTTCCAAATTTCCAAAAATTTCTAAAATTATAAATAATTCCCAAAAATTCTAAAACAATCAGAAATTTAGCAAGGGGTAGAAATTGGGCTTCGCGCGGATTTGTTTTATTTATTATTTATTATGTTTTGTTCTATCATTTAACAATTTCTTAATTGTTCGAATTCGGGAAATTTATAATTTGCAGCCGGCAATTTTTTTCCGGAATTTTCTTGTATCTGGAATTTTCAAATTCAGTAGTATTATAAACTTTGAGGTATTTTATTATTCTAGAATTTTAAATTGTCAGCAATTTTTCAACTACGTGAATTTTATATTTTCGATATTTTCTTTTTCAAGAATATTTTAAATTTTATTAATTAATTATCAATTCTATGGGACGACCGAAACATCCGGAAAAATAAAATTCCGGCACTGTAAAATTCCAGAAGAAGAAAATATTTGAATTAGAAAATTTCAGAAATTACAAAATTTCCCACACTCTCGAATTCCCTAAAATAGAAAATACTTAAATTTCAACAATTAAAAACATCGTTTTTCAATAAATATTATGTACTGATCAAAAATATAGTAATTAAATATTTAAAATATTCTATGAAATTAATTTTCACAAAAAAAAAGTTTGAAATACCCTAAAGAATCTAAAAAAAGTTTAATCAAATTTATCAATTAAATATTTATTAAATTTAATTGAATTACATTTATTAATTATTTATTAAATATTTTTAAATTATTCGAATTTTTCCTGAAATCTTCTCAAAAAGTTCGTACAAATTTTCCAGATACTTTACTGGCCATTTTGTACATCTTTTTAGATGTTTGAAAATATTTTTAAATACTGTCTTAAAACTAGTTTGCCAAAATAAGAAATTATTTTAAATGTTCCCGGGAATTTGTTGATAACTCGTTGTTATCTTGAATCATTTTAAAATTCTTGAAAGCTTCCAAAATTTTATTTTAAAATCTCAAAAGAACTATATTTTGTTTTTAATTATTTTTCCAAGCTTTTTAACATTTCTTAATTTTCTAAATATCTTTTGGAATTATTCGAATTTTTGCTGATTTTTTTAAATAATCTTCAAAATGAAAAAAGTTTCATCAAACACTGCACATGCTTCTTCGCAATATTTAAAATCTTGTTAAATGTTTGGAAATTTTTTGAAATATTCTATCATGAATCCTTTTCATATTCTTGAAAAGCCTGAAAATCTTCACAAATCTACATTTTTTTTTAATTTTTGGTATTTTTCTTGCAAGTTTAAAATTATTTCAAAATTTGTCTGAAAACCCCCAAGTATCTTTTAAGTTGATTAGAATTTTTCTCAAAATTTTTGATTAAACTCTCAAAATTAAAAAATGGGCTTCTGATCTTCAAGCTTTTTTTTTCATTCTTGTAATCTCTTAAGATATTTAAAAATACTTTCAAATATTCTTTAAAAATTAATTTTTGCAAATGAAAATTCATTTGAAATTTTGTCAGGAATCATTCAAACATTTTTTTATGTTTGACAGCAGTTCCTGTCTTACTTTATATATAGCTTTTTTTCAGAAAATAAGTATAATTGATAAACCATATGTTTATAATATAATTTTTGATAAATGGATTTCCAATTTTCTGTCTTTTTAAAAATATTACGCCAGCAAGATACCCGGAAAAGTAATTTTCAACAAAAGCAGCTGATCAAATAAAACTCAGTTGGGGAAGAAATGTCATGTCATTGAAGTTTACTCAATGACAAGGCAATACAAACTTAGAGTAAATCTTAGTGGCAAATTGAAAATGATTGCTTCAGTATTGCCGAATTATTTTGAAAATTTTTTAAATTTAAGAAATTTTTTACTAGGTTTTATAAATTTATAAAGTTCCAAAATTTTGCTACCCAAACAGATAACGTTTCAATCTGAAAGTCCGAATTTTCGAACGAAGACAGATTATTTTTTAACAAAGTAGTTAAATCTTTGACAAAATAATGCAATTCTCAATAAAATAGTTTAATTTTTGATCATTTAGTGGTATTTTCGACCTAGAAAGATGAATTTTTAGACTAATAGTTATATTTTCGAAAAGAAATTAATTATTTTTTCGATAAAAAAAAAGTTTGAATTTAAAAAAAAAAGGGAAGTTGTATTTCTAATAGAGAAGTGATTTCCATCCAAAATTTCGAATTGTCAACCAAATATTTAAATTTCCTGTCAAGATGTCCAATTTTCAAGCTAAAAAAACGAATTTCCTACAGAACAATTGAATTTTCAATTTCAACCCAATTTTTTTTTTATTAAACTTTGGAATGTTTCCAGAAAAATTAGATTTAAGAAAAAATTACAAATATTTCAGAAGATTTCGAATAGTTATCGAAAAAGAACCTTTTTAGAAGCTTCAAAATTTTTCCAGAAAATAAGATCATTTTCACAACTTTTCGGGAATGATTTTCAGTGTATTACTTTTTTTCAAATAATCCGAAGGGAATATTTAAAAGATTTAAGAATTGTCGAGAAAAATTCTCAAAAAAATTTGTAGATATTTTTTTAAGTGTTGAGAGCATCAAAAGAAAAATTTAATAAAGATTCAAATCATTTGAAAAGATAGTCAGAATGTTGCGAATTTTGTCGAAAGATTGACCAAAAGTTAAAAATTTGAGAAGATTTCAAAAAGTGTAAAAAATGCAGATTTTTGAAGATTGCGAAACCAAGAAGCTTTTTAAGAATTTAAAAAGGTTTCAAGCGAATTAAAAAAAAATCATAAGATACCTGGAGAAATTGTGAAGGACTTTTTAATTTTTGAAAGGGAATTTCAATTGAAAATCGGAAAATATTTGAAAATATTCTAAATATTAACATAAAAAGATTTTTTTTTCAACTTTGGAATGTTTTCAGAACATAAAAAAATTTCCTTTAGATTCCTTGAACTCTAAATTCCTTGAATTATCTGAATTCCTTGGAATCTCTGAATTCCTTGATTACTCCGAATTACGTGAATTCTCTAAATTTTTTAAATTTGTTGAATTTGTTGAATTCAAGGAATTCTCTGAATTTTTCGAACTCTCTGAATAACTCAAATTCTCTAAATTCCTTGAATTCTCTGAATTCCTTGAAATCTCTGAATTCCTTGAATTCTCTGAATTCCTTGAAATTTCGGAATGCCTTGAATTCCCTGAATTCCTTCGAATTTTCTCGGAACTTTCTGAAATCCTTGAATTCGTTGAACTCTTTGAATTGACTCAGTGCCTTCAACTTGATGAATTCTTTCAATTTTCTCAATCCCTTGAATTCTCTGAATTCCTTGATTACTCCAAAGCAAAAAGCAAAAAAAAAGAATGGAATAAGTAGGAGTAGGTGGGAGGACTAGGTCCGTAAATCACTTGTAAAAGAGTTTTTTTTTTAATTACAAGATAATATGTATATATGTGTTTGTGTGTGTGTGTGAGTATAAATATAAAGATTGGGAAGACTTTAAACAAATGATTCATTGAGGGGAACATCTCACCGGTCGAGCGCACCTTATCAAAGGCTCTCAGTAACTACTTCAAGGAAAAGTTCGGTTCGGCATTTCAGAAAAAACCGCAACTTTCTAGCGTTATTCTGAGCGAAGAAAATTTTTAAACAATAATAAATTGTTTAAACAACTAATTTTGGTAATTTACATGGATCATCACCTTAGTAAGTGAAAAGAGGACAAGAAGTTGAACATTAAAAAAAACGGCAACTATCTAGTATTAATGTACAAGGAGATAACTTTTAACAATAATGATTTGTTTAAGAAAATATCTTTGCCAGTTTGAATTAAATATTTACTCGCTCTAAGTGGAAGTGAACAAAAAGTTTAAAATTCAAGAAAAAACTGCTATTACTAGCATTATTCAAAGAGAATAATATTAATAATAATAATAAATTGTTAATACAATTAATTTTGTTAACATTAATTCAGTTTAATCTCACTCTACTTGAAAATTGTATTAAAAGTGGAAAATATTTGGAAAAACCGCGACTCCCTATTTCTATTGTGAGAGAAAATTGCTGAAAATAATGATAAATTACTTAAGACATGTATGTAAAGATATATTTATCAGGATAAGGTAGTATTTTATGTATTAGAAAAAATTTTCATTAAAAAACCGCGGAGAAATAATAATCCATTCATTTATTTAAAAGAAAAATGACTTTCTAATATAAAAGATGACTTTTCAAAAAAATACTCGAATGTTCAACAAATAAATTAAATTTTTCAATCTAAAAGATGAATCCTCAACAAAAAAGTGTCCAAAAATTTTTATAAAAATTTTTGGACCAGTATACCAACAATATTAACATCTTCTCATTAATTTTATCACCTGGTCGACACCAAATAACATCATCTAAAAAAAGTGTAATAGTTGATCTTCTATGGTAACTAGGCAAGATACAATTTCATCCTAAAATAATGCATTCTAAAACCAAAGAGAAAAAATGTTCAACAAACGAAGATTTTTTGGTCATTAAAGGAAAGAAAGTTCACCTAATTGTTGAATTTTCCAGCCAAAAGACAAATTTTGTGTAGAAAAATTTAACTTCCAACTAGAAAATATGAATTTTCAGCAAAAAATTAAGTCTTAAGCTTCATAGGGCTTCCAGCACCTTGACACATCATTTTTTTCAAAAAAAAAAAATTGAGTTATTTGTCTGTGGATTCGAATCTGTCCTCTTGACCTTTTTTCACAAAAACCGGATATAGTCTCATTCACGATCGACAAAGTGGGGCTTACCTTGTGAAACTTCATGTTGGTTATCAGTGTGTGGAATGTAAACTAACTTTTTTCCACTTGCATGGTTCTGATTGGGCAACGTGTCATGAGCGTGGCATAAGGAAGTACCTCGTGATTCCCCCATGGTTCAAATAGTCATTGAATTGAGTAAAACCGGAAAGAAGGTTTCCTTATAAAAACCGAACATTTTTTCCTTCGCTATCAGTCTGATTCTGTTATTACGTAGCTTCTTACCAACATGGTTGCACTAACCTTGTTGATTCTCTCAGTACTTTGTGCGTTCTTGCAACACGAAATCCTTGCTGTTCCACCTGGTCATGGGAGTTCGGGTGGTAAGTGAAATCATTCTTCTCTGCGTAAAAACATAAATTTTCCCTTCAGGGCTCAAGTTTTATCCACTTGTCAATCGAAATACTCTAACCAGCACCTTTCAGATGATACTGAAGCAAATGCGGTTCCGTGAAGTTGAAAAAATAATAATATAGTATGATGCTGGCGCATTTCTCCAAAATTTCAAAATGTTGTTTAAAAAAAGGTTTTTATTTACAATTTTTCATTGGAGAGTGGGACACACAACGTGAAATCACCAAAGAGTGATCAAGAGCTGGACGAAAGAAACCATATGGTGCTTGACAGGTTTTGATAAAGAAACATATTTGACCGGCTTCTAATTTGAATTTGGCTAAACCATTTTACGGGAATATTAGTGCGGATCGTGCAATAAATACAAGCAAAAAATTGAAAAAAAATTTCTAAGTTTGAAGTTTATCAGGCTCCGACATGGCACTCTCATCTACCAAAGTGCGATTTTATAGTTTTTATATGGCTTTTATTCGAAGTGTTGTCAAACTGTATTAAAACATATGTCTGCTCTCTATGAGCTGTCCCATATGGACATGTCGTGATCCTAGGACCATGGTGTTCTTTCTCACTTTTTCGACAAACATGTGTTAATGAAACCAGAAGCTAATCCGGTACTCTATTCCTGTAATTTTGATTCGATTCTAAAATGTAAAGACTAAATAGGTCAAAGTTATCAAACAAAATCTGAACAAGAAATGTGGAACCACCATATGCTATCTAGTGCCACGCAATCACACGTTGCCAGAATAAAATCATGCAAATAAAAAAAAAGATAACAATCATTCCAAGTCTAACTTTCCGTGAGAAAGTGACGAAATGTTGAAATGGTAATACTGCTGAGCCACAAGGGCACGAAGTCCTACTTTTAAATCATTACACCAAAGTTTCGACATTTCTAGAGTCAAATATTGAATTAGAATCATAATGATCAAGTTTGCCTATAAATATACTTTATACATTTTCAAGAAATTCCATGAACTAACGGAATTATGTAAATTAAAGTAATTATTTGGATAAATGGAATTCTCGGACTTTCATGAAATCAAGGAACCCAAGAAATTCAAGGAATTCGAAAAACTGTAATAATTTTTAACCTGCTAGGAATCTAGAGACTTTAGGGTGGTATTAAGGGAATTCTGGATATTTCGAGAATTGAAGGCATTTTTTGAATTTAATAGATTCAAGGAATATCCCGCGTGAAAGGAGTTTGCATGGCTCAAGCATGACAGAAAACTTGGAAATATGTGGTTAAAGCATGGGTCACGGCTGAATGGTACATGGCTAAAGCGTTGCTCTTGTCCATCTACCATGCTTGGGACACACTTAACAGAAATGAATCTTCTTAAGAATATGAAACTGTTGGAGAACATTAGCCCGGGTTGAAAATTAAAATCTTAACTTTGCCAATAACCGAAACATCTTCAAATGGTAAGTCCACTACTCGGGTGCACCGGAACGTGCACTAGGTCGTTCAAGACGTCATCTACGAGAACTTTTTCAAAATTTAAATCGCGCCAACAGCTGAAATAACTGCCAATGGTGAGACTACGATCTGGGTGAACTGGATCGCGCACCAGGTAGTTTAGCACGTATTCTACTAGAACTCTTCAGAAACTTGTATTGTTCCAACAGCTGAAATAACTACCAATGGTAAGTCGACGATCCAAGTGCACCGGATTGCGCACCAGGTAGTTTATCACGGATTCTACAAGAAATTTTCAGAAATTTGAATTGTTTCGACAGCTAAAATAACTAAAAATGGTGAGTCAACGATCAAAGTGCACCGGATCGCACCAGGGAGTTTAGCACGTATTCTACAAGAACTTTTCAGAAATTTGAATTCTTCCAACAGCCATAATAACTACCAATGG
>CAKNXH010001706.1:52132-109977 GCA_932178445.1 Andricus quercusramuli
GAACTTTTCGGAAATTTGAATTGTTTCGACAGTCAAAATAACTACCAGTGGTGAGTCGACACTCCAAGTGCACCGGATCGCACCTGGTAGTTTAGCACGTATTCTACAAGAACTTTTCGGAAATTTGAATTATTTTGACAGTCAAAATAACTACCAATGGCGAGTCGATGATCAAAGTGCACCGGATCGCGCACCAGGTAGTTTAGCACTCATTCTATGAGAACTTTTCAAAAATATGAATTGTTCCGACAGTCAAAATAACTATCAATGACGAGTCGATGATCAAAGTGCACTGGATCACGCACCAGGTAGTTTAGCACTTATTCTATAAGAACTTTTCAAAAATTTGAATTCTTCAAACAGCCATAAAAACTACCAATGGTGAGTCGACAACCCAGGTGTACCGAATCGAGCACCAGGTAGTTTATCACGTATTTTTCGAGAACTTTTTAAAAATTTATATTTTTCCAACAGCCGAAATAACTGCAAATGGTGAGTCGAAGATCAAAGTGCACCGGATCGCGCCAGGTAGCTTAGCACGTATTCTACAAGAACTTTTCAGAAATTTGAATTGTTTCGACAGCTAAAATAACTACCAATGGTGAGTCGACAATCTAAGTTCACCGGATCTTGTTCCAAAAGCAGAAATAACTACCAATGGTGATTCGACGATTGAAGTGCACCGGATCGCGCACCAGGTAGTTTAGAACGTATTCTACGAGAACTTTAAAAATGTATATTGTTCCAACAGCCAAGATGAATACCAGTGGTGAGTCGACGATCCAAGTCCAACGCGCGCGACCTAGACCAGCCGGATTATCGGCTGACCATTGGCAGTTATTTTGGCTGTGGGCGTCATTTAAATTTCTAAAAAGTTCTCGTAGAATACGTACTAAAGCCCCTGGTGCGCGACCTAATGCACCCTTTTCGTCGTCTGACAATTGGCAGTTATTGTGGCTGTTAGCATAATTTGAATTTTGGGAAAACTCTTGTAGAATACGTGCTAAAGTACCTGGTGCGGGACCTAGTGCACCCGGATCTTCGACTGACCATGGGCAGTTATTTCAGCTATTGGCGCAATTTAAATTTCAAAAAAGTTCTCGTAGATGACGTCTTGAACATCCTGATGCACGACCCGGGGCACCCGGAGCATTAACTAACCATTCCGAGTTGCTCCGACTGTTAACACAGTTTAAATGTTTTAAAATTGATCGTAAATGACGTCTTGAACGACCTAGTGCACGTTTCAGTGCACTCGGGTAGCTGACTTATCATTTAGAGATGTGTCGGCTATTGGCAAAGTTAAGATTTTAATTTTCAACGCGGGCTAATGTTCTCTAACAGTTTCATATTCTTACGAATATTCATTTGTGTTTAGTGTGGCCTAAGCATGGGAGACGGACGAGAGCAACGCTTTAGCCACATATTTTCAAGTTTTTTGCCATGCTTGAGCCATGCATATTTTTTCACGCGGGATTCAACAATCCATGAAATTTAATGAAATAGAAAATTGTGCGCGCTATGCGTCAATAATTACCTTTATACAAC
This sequence comes from Andricus quercusramuli, assembly GCA_932178445.1. Taxonomy (NCBI): domain Eukaryota; kingdom Metazoa; phylum Arthropoda; class Insecta; order Hymenoptera; family Cynipidae; genus Andricus; species Andricus quercusramuli. Next base: position 53,681 of record CAKNXH010001706.1, read on the forward strand.
GCAGGCATGATTCATGCGTATTAAGTGCCTGCTTTCAGGAACTTAAATAGCCCTTTATGGGTCAGTGGTGGAAGCAGTACTATAATGGCCTAATTATTTTACTATACAATAATGGGACCGTTACTGTACTAATCCCACCACTATCGACTATCCATTATTGTCCACGTATCATTGGAGCATTCAAGAAATACTTATCGTACTTGATAAGCCTACAGATAGAGGTAGAGGTACAGATGTGGGTCGGGAGTGGGTTTGAGGGTGGGGGGGGGGGGGCTTGTGGTAAAATTTTGAAATTTGAAAAAAAAAATTTAATTTGAGAACTTTGAAAATTTTGGAAATTTTTGAAAATTTAAAAAAAAATTCAAAAGTTTTGAGAATTAAAATTTTTTTCAAAATTCTGAAAATTTTGGATATTTTTGAAAATTTTGGAAATTTAAGAAATTGAAATTTCATATTTTTTGAAAATGGGTTATGTGTTATTATATGGGTTATTCCATGCTCGAGAAAGTTGATTTTCTAGAGAATTTTCCGCATCTAGGGGGGAAAACACTGATGTGCTGGGGAAACACTAAGGTCACATGCGTTTTTAGCGTCCCAGAATCCATACCAAAATCAAACTATGACGTCACACTTTTATTAAAAATTATTCTTTTTGGTAAAAATTAATCCTTTTGCTTGAAAATTCATTTCATCTTCTTGGTCGAAAGTTTCTCTGTTTGGTTGTGAATTTACCTTCGTGTTAAAAATGCATCTATTTAGAGAATTATTTAGAGAATTCGTCTATTTTTGTAAAGATTTCGTCTGTGGGGTTAAAAATTCAACTATTGCATTAAAACTTTTTTTGTTGTTGCAAATTCACTATTTTAGTAAGACTTTTTTGTCAAAAGTTTTTTTTGTTGTCGTTAAGAACAAATTTTTTGACTAAAAATTGAACTATTCCATGTTTGTTTTAACACTTATCTTCTTCAGTTAAAATTTTTGTTATTTGGTTGAAAGCTTCTGCATTATATTGTAACTTTTTCCCTCGAATTCTGTAAATTTTTGGTTGATCACCTTTTTGATTTTGTTGAATCTCAAATATTTTATGCATTTTTAAATACAGAACACGAATCTGCCTGGAAAAGTATCGCTCTTCTACCGTTTTCGAGATATCAAGACTTTTCTATGGAAAAATATCTCACAATTTGTGAGCTATGATTTAGATCATAGTGAATATGTGGACTTTCCGACTGGTGTTCAGCACTTTAATCTCAGTCACCTAGAATTGATTTTTATTTATCCGCAATAAGAGCAATTATTTTTGGAATGAGATTGTAATGAGTGCAATGCTTCTTAAAATCTGGTATCCTGATTTTTAGACCGATTTCATTCAACATGAGAATTCCAGATCAAGCTAAAAGATCTATACCTAACACCTATATACCTATCTAGCTTATACCTACATACCTACTCATTATATTCCTATATACCTCTGTACTAACTTCCAACGGAGCAAGTCACGCCTACCCCGAAAGGGAAATGGCTTAACGGTATAATAATAATAAAATCTCAGGTTCGTGTGAAGATTATTTGAAAAAGGTAAATTTCTGTTACAGCGCGTCTTCCAACTGAAAGTCTACGATATATGTATATGGACAATCCCACCGAGGTCAATATCATATCAACTGATGCTGAGCGTCATTTCATTCATACAACTGGCATTGGATGGGCAGTACATCCCCATTTCGTAGCGGTGCACCGAAAAGCCATTGGGCCGGGCTGTGAGATTGAAAATTTTCAGGACAGCGGCGTCAAGCATTTTGAAGTAGACGAGGTTATCCCAAGTGAGAATGGCCGGGTTTTGCTGCTTCGTACTAGAGAACAAATTCTGTTGGACAATGGACACAGAGTGAGAAATGGTTTGCAATACAACGATTTTGAACAACACGAATATGACTGGATTAAATCGGTCGTGGAAGCATGGATTAGACAAAACACACGGCCGATACAACACAATATCTTCCAAGAAAAATAGCGCAGAAATTAACATGAATGACGGACCGGCCATGGTAGAGTTCAAAATGCGATAATTTAAGACAGAAACTTCGAGAACTTATTGGTAGATACCAATAGGATCTCGAGCTATTCCTGGAAACTTTTGGTTTATTTTTTTCAGAATTTTGTTTTGTTCGATTGTCAGAAGTCTACGCGTTGCTTTCAATATTTTTAAAGGATATTAACATGAGAAATAAATTTAAAAAACAAACTTTCTTGTAAATTCTTGTGTTTTCGGTAAATGACCAGTGAGTCCCTTTGCTATCTCGTGCAATGTTATGTTACCGATAATTTTCTAAATCTAGTCGGCAGATGAGCAGAGTAATGTTTGCACCATTACGACACAGGCTTGAAAGCAACTATGTGGTGTGAGTAGATTTAGGGTTACAATTATAGATATTTATATACCGACGGCAGTGACTGGGTGGCGATTCGTCTGTCGGTAACCGGCTGTGCTCAGGAGTTTTGGTTTTCTGCAGTTTTCCACTCCTCTGACCAAAGTTCAGGCAAATGCGGGCGCTTCTTATAAAAATCCGGCTGCAGACGGTTGGGGATTTTAGATAGTAAAAAAGCCCACAGGATTGAGTAAGTCAGGTATCAATTGGAGGCGTATTATGAGAGTTGGGGTAATTGGCTTTTTTTTGGAAGGGATGTAAGCCAAAGGTTTCAATTTGTAACGATTTCCTGTGGGGAGGGGGGCTTAGATACGTTAAACCAAGTTAGGGTATACTGTAAAAATATTGTTTAATCTGTATCTAGTGATAACTAAGTTTTATTCATAAAATTAATATTTTAAGTGCAGTCAATTGCAATCTGTCAATTCCAAGAAATTACAATTTCACACACTGCAATTCAGTATAGCGATTTTATGTGTTCAATTATTATTTGTATATTATTCACCTTCATAGTTATTTGGTGTAGATTTTATGTGTCAAATAAACATAAGAAATATCTAAAACATTACGATGCTTACTGTTTTTATTATCAATATTTCCCTTGCCGTATTTTTGACTTTCGGGTAAAATTTAGGAAGCAGTCCAAACTATCTTTATTTGGTAATTTCAAATTTGGATATACGCTAATCATTTTCGTAGTAATAAAGTTAAAAAAGCCGACTGTATAAGGTCTCCGTATCCTCGGAACACAGTGTTCCCAATCTTGCTCCCCAACCGCAATGCGCATGCGTCGCACCGAATTTCTGATTGACTGGATAACGCGCGCTTATTTAAAATGTTTAAAATATAAAAATTAATTGTTTTAAACAAATAATAATTAGAAAATGCATTTAAATACATTTTTTATTGCAAAATATATTTTCGCAGTCATAAATATGATAATTATTTGATTTCACTGCAAATTTTTGCAAAGTTTTGTCTGTAATAAATAAATAAGTGAGTGAGAATGGATTAATGGTGATTAGTAGTAAGTAAGGAATTGATTCGCCCTAAATTTTAACAATTTATAGACGGAAGCCGTTTTTTCATTAAATTCATGAAAGATTATAAACAATTTGTCAATCTATGAAAAAATTCATAAACAATTATCCACAACAGGTATTTATTATGAAATGAATTAAGTTCCTTCTCCTGAATCAGCCCAAAACCATATGAAAATGTCACTCATTATAGTTAGTTACCCAATAACAACTTTTGATTATTTAAATAAATTCAATTAACAAATTCACGCTCTGGCTATTTTTGGAGGTAGAAAAAATCGGATTTCCAACTGAATCAAGTATAAATGAGTAATTCTAAGACTTTTGGGGCGTTAACATGACAATGAATAATTTCCGTTGTTAACAATTGTGTAAACAAATTTTTATTATCTTAGGCATGGAAGATCTTATTTGAAAAATATTGCAAAATTTAAATTCCGGTATTTAATGTTCAAATCAAGCCTCGATTTGCGCGGTCCAACGAGAACAACATAGATGGATAGAAGAATCAAAACGAATCATTTTTTTTATTTTTATATATTTTATTTGACACAAATAATAATAATAATAATAATAATAATAATAATTCCTTATAAGTTTGATAATTGTTCATTTTTTATTTCAAGTTTTAGCCGCTATTCATGGCTAGAAAAACATTAATTTTTGTGAATTGAAAAATAACATTGAAATTTATCTCAATAGATATACATTGAAATGGAATTTAAGTCGAATAATATATAAAATGTAAGGGAATTAGGTTGAGTGTCCGAGAACTTCATTTTCAAAATTCCCTTATTTTTTAGATTATAACTTTTTATTGTCCTTGATCATCAATATTTAAATACCAGCATTTTAATCTTTAAATACTTTTAAAATAGAATCTCTTATAAACGGAATAATTTTTTATGGATTTATTTTGAAGAAAAAAATGTTTTTTGTACCATGAAAATATTTTTTTAACAAACTACCTAAATTTTCAACAGAATAATCACATTTCTAACATAATAGTTGAATTTTCAACCCAAAAATAGAAATTCCCAACAAAAAAATGTCATAGTTTATATTTTAATAAAAAAACGTGAAAGTTCATACAAATAAAAAGATTTTCAAAACAAAAAAAAGGCATTCTTAACAAATAAAGATGTTTAACGGAAGGAAGAAAATTCTATCCAAATAGTTGTACCTTCAAGCCGGAAGAAGAATTTTCTCTACAAAAATTGAATTTACAAACAAAAAATATGACTTCAGCAAAAAAAATTATTCTTCCACGAAACTGATGCACTTTTACCTAACAAAAATGACATTTTAAACCTAGAAAATTATTTTTTACTATAAAAGGAGAATTTTCAACTAAAAAAGATCAATCTTAAAAAAATCTCAAAGTTACATTTCCAGTTGGAAAATTAATTTTAGACAAAAAAAAAGACTTCTCCACTGAACAGTTGAATTCTTAACCAAAGAAATAAGCCTTGAATAAAAAATAAATAAATTTTAACAATGTTGTTTAAGTTGAACCCAAGTAGTTGAATTTTCAATTTCAACAGATTAATTTTCAACAAAATAGTTGAATATTCAACTAAAGAGGTGAATTTTCAACTAAAAATATAACTCTACAAAAAAATGATGTCCTAACAAAATGATTCAGCTAAACCAAATAAAATAGTTGAATACACAAGCAAAAAAAGAATAATTTTTAACGAAAAATTTGCATCTTGATTGAAAAATGAATTTCCAGCAGAGCGGATGAATTTATAAATCAAAAAGATAAATTGACAAAAAAATATTTGAATTTTCGGTTAAAAAAGATTTTAGTTTACCTTTCAAGATTAAAATATGAACTTTTAACCAAAAAGAGTTTTCACGAGAAAAATTGAATTTTCAATCCAAAAACACGAATTTTTACTCAAAAAAGATGAAATTTCTCTTAAGAGAGATGAATTTTTATTTAAAAAGAAAACCAAAATTTTTTAAATAGTTGAATTTTCATCTAGAACAGATTCCAGTTGACTGTTTAAGATCAAAATATGAATTTTTAACAAAAAATAAGTTCCACGAACAAAATTGAATGTTTCATCCAAAATGACGAATTTTTTCAACCAAAGGGGATGAATTTTTAACAAAATAATTTAATGCTCCACCAAATGGATAAATTTTTATCCACGGAAGATGAAATTTGTAGTAAAACAGATTTATATTTAATAAGAAAATGAAAGATTTTTTCTTTAAAGTTGAACTTTCATTCAGAAAAGTTTTCAGTTCATTTTTTAACACAAAAATATAAATTTTAAACAAAAATTAAATTTTCTGCGAAACAGTTAAATTTTCAACAAAACAGTAGAATTTTCGACCGATAGTATGACATTTTACCAAAATAGTTCTATTTTCAACCCAACAATTGAATTTCTTCACAAAAAAGATGAAATTTCTCTTAAAACAGATGAATTTTCAATTGAAAAATAAATTTTTTTTAATAGTTTAATTTTCATCCTGAAAATATTTCAGTTCTTTTTTCTAAGCGAGGAGTAAATATTCTACAAAATAGTTGAATTTTCAACAAAAAAGCAGAATTTTCAACCAAAAAGTATGACTTTTCAACAAAATAGTTGAATTTTCAACAAGACAAGTATGACTGTTTTACGGAAATGTTGAGTTCCAAACCCAACAGTTATATTGTTATCCAAGAAAGATGTCATAAATTACATCAGAAGAACAAATTTTGAAAAAAAGGTTGAATTTTCAACCGAAAAGTTGCATTTTCATTCAAGAATGATGAGATATTTCTTTTAAAACAGATGAATTTAAACAAATTTCAAAAAAATAGTTAAATTTTCATTCAAAGAAGATTCCAGTTCGTTTTCTAACACCAGAATAAGAATTGTGAACTATAAGTTAATTTTCTGCTGAACAGTCGAATTTTCATCCAAAAAGTACGACTTTTTAACAAGATGGTTAAATTTTCAACCAAACATTTGCAATGTTCAAGAAAAATAAGAATTCCACTAAAACAGATGAATTTTCATCCAAAAGGATTTCAATAGACTTTTCTACAGGAAAATATAAATTTTAAACAAAAAGTAAATTTTCCAGGAAGTAGTTGAATTTCCAACAAAACAGTTGTATTTTCCTCCAAGGAAGATGCAATATTTCTATTGAAAAAACATAAACTTCTAAATAAAATGAAAAATTTTCAGATAAAATATTTTCCATCCAAAAAAGATTTCAGTTGACTTATCAGCAACAAAATATGAACTTCAAACAAAAGGTTGGTATTATACGGAAATATTTGAATTGCTGACCCAAAAAGATGAATTTTTGACCCAAGAAGATGAATTTACAACAAAACAGTTGAATTTGAAAAAAAAGATGTATTTTCAAGAAAATTGTTAAATTTTCAATCAAATATTAACATTTATAACTAAAAGTCCAGGACAAAATATAAAAAATCTGACTTTTATTTTTAAGAATATTTGGACAAAATTTCTGAACAAGAATCAATATTATTGACCCTAATGCCGATAAAAAAACTTCTTTGCAAGTAGTATAACACCCATCAGACGGCCGAGCGCTCTCTCCACTGTTAGCCAGTGGTGACGACCGGCTTTAGTCAGGCGACACGTTACGTGGCAGTCCGTATAGCGGTTACACTACTTCGCATTTATTCACTGAGAATTTACATAGGAAAGTGAAATATTATAGTATTCTACTTTTCTAGGTGAGTTAAATAATGAAGACAATGAAAATAATATAAACATGCATATTCTGCGGGCGACATAAAATTTTGAAAAAATGTTTAAATTTTGTTAAAAAATTATTTGATTGTAACGCTGTGAATTGCATACGGATTATTCTACGAAAATAGTTTTTTCAATGCGCAAGGATGCTCGAAATTATTTGATGAACAATTTTTTTAATAAACAATCAAATGCATTAAAATGCATTACGCGGGTAAAGCATGCGTTCACGTTTTTGGATTTTTATTTCCTTACATTAAAAGTATGAGAAATTCCAAAAATTAATTATGAAAAAAGGTTTAATATTAAGCTTCAAACATTATCGAAACAATAATAATGAAGAATTTTCTAATAAAAAAGGTACGAAATTAAACAAAAAGATATATTGAACGATTTTAAATTTAAAACGTTACAAATAAAACAGTTTTGAATTGAATCAGTTTTTGAAAAAGGGCAATATTTCGAATGGAATGAAGAGGAATGGAGCTTTTATCATTCCGAATTGGAATCATTTAAAATTTAATATTTTGAAACTGAATGTGCTTTAAATTGAAAAATTTAAATCAGAAGCTCTCAAAACTTAAAAAATCTTAGACAAAAATTTTGATATTCAGACAATTTCATTAGTAAAGAGTTAATATGGTATAATATATAATTGAAATTCTATTGAAACCCCTCTAAATTCAATAAATAAAAACTGAAAACTTTTGAATTAAAGTAATTTTAAAGTCGATGCTATCAAATCTTTACAATTTTAAACTAAATCTTTGAGAATCAAAGCTGCTGAATTTTCGAATATTAAATTGGTATCAAATAAAAAATATATAATATACACGTTGAAAAAGAAACAAATCTACAACAGTGAGAAATTGTAAACCTTAAGAAATTGATAAATTTAAATCCAGATATTTTCTAATTTAAGCTTTTGAAATAAAAAAGGCTTTTGTTTTTTGGTTTCAACAATTAAACTATTTCGGAATTGTGCAATATATAATTTTAAATTGGATCAAGAATTTGTAATGAAACTTTGGAAACGCTGCAGAGTTTCAAATATTGAAATGGTAGAATTTAAAATATTTGAAAAATACTATTATGTATTAAATTTAATCATTGAATTCTGTAATAATATGACATACTAGGGTGGTTCTTATTTATACTTGGTGGATTTTTTTTCTTGAATTTTTTTGCTCACACCACCCAGTTTTGTTCGAATGCCCAAAAAAAAATCTCCTCGAAATTTGAGCAAAATCAGTTAATATTTATGGGTCGCGCAAAGACCATAAAATGGCCCATTGATTTAACATGGGAAAAAGTCAGCTTTTTGTAAGTCTAATATTTAAACCTGACAATATGTTACAAATAATTCTGTGTTTTAGTATATTGTTCAGAATTGGTCAGAGAATAAGAATCAATCATAAATTCTGAGGTCATTTGTCAACTAATATTCAATTGTTTAAACGATTTAAATTTCTTTAAATATTTGTTTTTTTTCAGCTCACTCGTGAAACGAACGTATTTTCTGGACTTCATGAGTTATTAGTCAATAATAAGAATAAAATAATTTGTTTAAATAATTTTAAAATTAGCTGAATAATACGTTTTTGTTCAAGCATATATTCTACCTAACAAAAAGCCTGAATTATCTGTTAGAATCTTGTTCGTAGTAAAAATAAATGTATATTTCGGACATATTGAGTAGAAAATTTTTAAATATTATTTAAGAAAGGGAGAGGAGGTTTAACAGTTTTTGAAATATATCGGATTTTTTTAGTTGTAGACATATAGAATTTTCTCATCGCTGGATATTTATGTGAGCGTTGCACAAAATACTGTCCTGCCAAATTGGATATAAATTGTGATTCTTCCGAAAATTATTTCTTCCAAATCAGCATAACAATTTTGTTGGGAAATTCTTCCTTCTAGATCAGAATTATAATTCTTTGTTAAAATTTCTCCTTCCGAATTATGATTAGCATTTTTGTACTGAAATTCCCGGTTCAAAATTAGAATGGTCACAGAGAGTCAAAATTGTTAATAAAAAAAAGTAAAATTGTTGAAAAAATTGATAATCATTTTTTAAGAAGCCCCTGTTCCAAACCAGAATGATAATTCTCTTCCAAAATTCCACGTTCCGAATTCAAATTGTTATTATTTTTGAAAGATTCTTTTTATAACTCGCAATTATAATTTTTTTTCAAATTCCTTGTTGCAAGTCAGGATTATAATTCTTCTTGAACATTTTCTATTCCAAATCAAACTGACAGTACCTTCCAAAAATCCCCTATTCCGGGACCAAATTATTGTAATTTTTCAGAAAAATTCCTTGTTTCAAATCTGAAATCATCATTGTTACTCTTTCGGAAAATTTCTTGTTCTCATTGGCGATGATAATTTTCTTGAAATATTATCATTATTTTCAGAAATTTCGTCTCCCAAGTCAGGGTTAGAATTATTTTGAAAAATGCCCCATTTCATATCTGAATTTTAATTTTCCTCGTAGTTTTCCTGTTGTAACTAAAAATTATAGTTATTTTCCAAAATTCCCTATAACAAATAAGGATTATAATTCTTTTCGTAAATTTCCTCTTTCTAATCACAACGATCGTTCTTTTTGAAAATCTCCCATTCAGAGACAAGAATACTGTAATTCGTTACAATGGTTGCTTGTTTAAATCTGAATCATAATTATTCTTCAAAAATTGTTTGTTCTAAACCAAAATCAGGGGTATATTAGAAAACTCCTTGTACTTATTGAAAATTGTAACTGTTTCGGATAATTTCTTATTTCAGATCTCAACTAAAATGTCTTCTTTCGAAAAATTCCATGTGCCAAACTTAAATCAGAATTCTTTTCTAGAATTTCTTGTTCCAAGTTCAAATTGTTATTGTTTCGAAAAATGTCCTTTTCCCTGTGGGCACAAAACCATGCATATTAGGGTGCACCCAAAAATGATTTTCTTCTCCCATCCTACTGCATCTAGGAAATTCTGTTTGCAACCTGATGCTAGTACGCCCTGAAGTTGTGCTCATTGATTTTTATTGATCCTCTAAAGTGAATCATATCAAGTTGAAATCCTAGATCAATATATCTGCAACAATTTGATACCCCAAGTTATAGTGTGTTATTATATATATATATATATATATATAAATATATTTATATATATATATATATATATATATAGCTTCTTACCAACATAGGTGCAATAACTTATTTGATTCTCTCAATACTTTGTGCGGGTTTGCAACACGAAATTCTAGCTTCTCCAACTGGTCGTGCGAGTTCAAGTGGTAAGTGAAATCATTCTGCTCTGTATGTGAAAACATACATTCTCCCCTACAGTGCTTGAGTGTTACCCACATGTCTATCAAAATACTCTGACCAGAACCCTCCAAACAAAACTGGATTTAAAATGTTGTCTATTGGAAAAAAATAATGATAATATGATGCAATGCTGGCACATTTTACCAGTATTTCAAAATGTTGTTTCAAGAAGGTTTCTATTTGCAATTTTTCATCGGAGAGTAGGGCGCACAACATAAAATTAACAAAGAGTGATCTAGAGCCTTGACGAAAGTAACCATGTGGTGCTTGAGAGGTTTTGATAAAGAAAAGAACATATTTGACCCGCTTCTAGTTCAAATTTGACCACACCGTTTCACAGCAACATGAGTTCGGACCGTGCTATAAGTACAAGCAAAAAATAAAAATATTTTTTCAAAGTTTGAAGTTTGGAAGTTCTCACATGACACCTTCTATATATCCGACTGCTATTTTTTAGTTTTTGTGTGGCTTTTATTCAAAGAGTTATAAAATTGTATCGAAAAATATCTTTACTCTCTGTGAACGGTCCCGTATGGACATATCGTGATCATAGGACCATGGGGTTCTATCGCACTTTTTCGACGAAGATGAGTTAATGAGACCAGAAGATAATCTGGTAATCTTTTCCTCAATTTCAATTTTAATTTTGAAGAAAAATATCTTGATGGAAAACCTTGCTGGAGGTGACGTAGGCGTTTTACAAGTATCGCAGTCAGCTTCTAAATTTTCGAATAAGCACTATAAATTTGTTGGAAAATTCTTTGTTTCAGATCAGAATTATAATTCTTTCTTTTTATTTTTTTGTTTCGAATTCTAGTTAGAATTTGGTTGAATTTCGCAACAAGTGGTTGAACTCAGTATCAGTAGTATCGAAAAAATCAATATCATTGTTGAACTTTTATTGATATGATTCGCTTCTTGACATATCCTAGACAATATCGAATTCGCTCCATAGTTTGTGCGATGATGAGGTACATGGAAAAGTGTTTTTGTTTGAAGAGATTTTACGGGTGCATTTAATTTAATTTCGGAAAGTAAAGTAGGACAATCTATAAAATTATTTAAGATATTGTGCAGGAATCGCAACTCAGCAAGGAGGAATTTAGAGCAAATTTTTGGAATATTAAGTAGCACTCTAGTCCCGTCATGATCGTGATCACGTCTGTTCATAGCCATGCCCAGCTGTCTAGCTGCGAAACGAAAGAATCGGTTCTGAATGAGTTTGAGTCTGATCTTATGGACGGCATATTTCGGAGACCAGATGACTGATGCAGTTTCTATAAGTGGTCTTGCTAGTGAGAAGTAGAGGACCTTTAGCGCAACTGGGGTTTTGAGTAGAGAAGCATTTCTAGTAACGAAACCCAGAGATCTAAGGGATTTGTTTGCAGCGGCAGAAACCTGATCATCGAGAGATAATGTCTCGTCAAAGTCTACCCCAAGGTCACGCGCACGTGTGACCCTGTCTGGCACCTCCCTCCGATGAGATGGTTGTACTTGGGAAAGTGTTTTCTCCTAGAAAATGATAAGACAACACATTTCTGAATATTGAGCTGCATCCAATTTAGAGTGAACCAGTCTTGCAACCGATCAAAGTCGTCCTGTAGGTCGATACAATCTAGATGGGAGTTCATTTCTTTATATAATTTGAGGTCATCAGCGAAAAGCAAAAAGAAGCAAACTCTAATGAATGTGCCGATTTCGTTAACGTGAAGGAGGAACAAGAGAGGTCCCAGATGTGAGCCCTGTGGTACACCAGACGAGGCGAGAAAAACTTCAGAAAATTTCCCATTGAGACGTAGTGATTGAAATCTACCATCCAAATAGCTAGAAAGCGATGGAAGTAAGTTAGAAGTAATCCCAAGAGCTCTGAGCTTAGCCACTAGAATCCCGTGGTCAACTGTGTCAAACGCCTTAGAAAAATCAGTATATACTGCGTCAACTTGAGAGCCCAATTCAAGCTTCTGTGACAGGTAATGCGTGTAAATACAAAGATTAGTTATCGCAGATTTCTTTCTCATGAAGCCGTGCTGCTCCTCTATAATGATGTTACTGGAAGCAAGGTAAAGATGGTCAAAAATAATACTCTCAAAAACTGTAGCCATGGAATTGAGTATAGTTATCGGTCTAAAGTTTTGAACATGCTTACAATTGCCTGATTTGAATATGGGAACAACTATACCCTTCTTCCACTCTTGATGGAAGTAGCCTTTCGAAACTGACAAGTTGAAAATTAGATGTAATGGAGTAATAAGCGCGGAGCGACACGACTTCAGGAGATGTTTATAACATCAGTTTGCTTGATGTGAAAAACATTTCGTTAGGCAAGTTATTATTATTTTTAATAGCATGTATGTAATTCCAAAAAGATTTAGAATTCGATATAATGGCGTTTCCAGTATTAGCAAGAAATGATTTATAACAAGTATCCGAGAGTTTCTTACATTGCGTTCGAAGATTTGAAAATAGTTGGAAATCGCTCAGATTACGAGATTGTTTATAATAAGCATGAGCAATTTTCTTGGAAATAACACAACGTTTTAAACTACTTTCGAACCAAGAGGGATAGAAGGAGCGTTCAACAATTATCCTAGGCACGAAGTAATTAATTGAAGTGAAAATAAAAGTATACAAAGTGTCTATACCCTCATCTACAGAAGATGAAGAAAGGAGGTAATCCCAGTCAACTTCATTAATAAAGTGACTAATTGCCGCAGTTTTCGCTTTTTTAAAATTAAATCGGACAGAGTTAGGTGTGAGATGATTTAAATCACTAGCTACGAGAGGCCCGTTAAAATCAAGTGTAAGGGGAGGGTGATAGTTATCAATGGGCAATAATGGATCCACTGCTACAAGTAAGGTGTCAAGAATATTATTGGTAAATTATAAGTCTAACAGAGCCCCGTGCACATTATAGTTGTTGATCATTTGCGAAAGATTTAAGTAATCAAGGACATCGGATACAGTAGACGAGATGTCAATACACAGCTGTGACGACCCTGGTTTTGGACAGCAGCTGGGACCTTATTCGGAGTTTAAATTCCACATTGCATAGGGCATGTTGAAATCACCAAAAATATAAACGGTTGAATCAGGAAATGAGTATAAAACCTCCTCACATATAGTACTAATTTTGATATGAATTTGTAAGATAGCATTTGGAGTAATATAAAAAGCGCCAATTATGTGGGTTTCAGAGTTGATAGAGAATCTTATGAATACATGTTCAATCGTATTAACATTAGTGGTGATTTCGAAATCCCCCAGGCAGTGTTCGGAAGCAACTAAGACCCCACCACCCCGTGCATTTTTGCTAGTCAGAACGCTTCTATCGCACCTAAAGATATTGTAGTTGCATTTTTATCCGAGAAAGATGTAGTTTCTACTAAAATAGATGAATGTTGATATTCGAAAGAAGTTTCAATTTTGAACCATAAAAGATTTCAGTGGACTTTTCAACACGACACTATGAATTTTAATCAAAAAGTAAATTTTCCACGCAAATAGTAGAGTTTCCAGACAAAAACGACGACTCCTTATCATAATTGTCGAATTTTCAAGCAAATAAAAAAATTAATAACTAAAAAAGATAATCATCAGGAAGTAAATACTGCAAAAAAAAAAGAAATATAAATATGATTACTAAGCAAATAAATTATTAACAGGAATATTATATCAGGAAGACCGCTAAACCTCACTTTAAAAATCCCCTAATTTCTCCATGATCAATTTTTCTTTTTTATCTGACCATTAATATTCAAAGATGAGAATCTGAAACTCATGAAATTTTTAATCTGAAATTTTTCATAAGCAAAACAAACAAATTCCAAATTGATTCTGCTGGACAGTGCTTTGATGTTATAGAAATTCCGACTTTTGCCAATTTCCTTTCCTAAACCCCTGACTTTTTCCGGTTCAGTAAAGTTCGCTGACTTTTTTCAATTGCTGGTGACCAGGTTTGTTTTTCACTAACTAGATATTAAATTTCTGTTGGAGGACTACCAATGATGTGTTCCATTTTTGAATTTACCTGGCTAAGTTTTATAACCGAGAATAATATTCAACACCCCATAGCATCCGCCCCTAGTTGTTCGAACGAAAATATCCCAAAAGTCCCCAAGTAACAGAAGAAACAATTTTTTTAGGTGAATATAATCATCCAGATCACCTTCACAAAATTCCAAGATAAGTTGTAAACCCAACAATAATATTCGACAACCCTTACAATCCGCTCCTAGTTGTTTTAACGGATACATTACGAAGGTCTGCAATTAAAAAAGCCAGAAATTTTTCAATTGATAATAATCACTTAAGCTACCTTCACAAAACTCCAGTTCAAGTTCATAATTCAACAATAATATTCAGAAACCCTCAGAAACCACCCCTAGTTGTTTTAACAAAAACATTCAAAAGGTCTACAAGTAAACAAGCCATGCAATTTTTTAAGTAAAAATAATAACTCACGTCATCTATACAAAACTCTGGGTGAAGTTTTGAATCCAACAATAATATTCAACAACCCTTTAAATCCCTCCCTAGTTGTCTAAACGAAAACACTCCAAACATCTTCAAGTAAAAAAGCCTGAAAAATTCTTGAGTGAAAATAATCGCTCATATCACCTTCACGAAACACTAGGTTAGGTTTCAAATTCAACAATGAAATTCCAAAACCCTCAGAATCCACCCTTAGTATTTCAACACAAACTATCTCGACTATTTGAGTTTGATTTGAATTTCCTGTAGGATTTCATTTGTAACACTTTCTGGACGATATAAAAATTATTCAAGGAAAAAAAACGTTGCTTTTTGAAAGCCCTACAAGGTTATGATGACAACTTCTTGAATTTTCTTGAAAAATCGGAAATTCCAATTTTGATTGCCCGAAAAGTAATGATAAATCAAAAATTCAATTTTTCGGCCCAATTTTTCAAGATGCGAACAAAATTAATTCAAAAAAATCGTGCACCCGGAAAAGGTCTACAAGTTTGTTGTAAATCACTTTTTTATTTCACGCTACAAATTTTTTATAAATCATTTTCTGATAAAACGCGTACTTTTTGATTTAATCTTGGAAAATGACATAACTAATAAACAAATTAAATTCTTGGACTATTTTTGGATTATAATTCTTTCAACAAATTTTTTCTTACAATTCAGAATGATAGTTATTTGGAAAAATATTCCACACTAAGTCAGGATCATCTGAAGCATATCTTTTGATCTCAAAAATTCCGAGCTTAAGATTCAAATTATTTTTATTTTAGAAAGTTTTTTGTTAAAACTCACAATTATAATTACTTTTTCAAATTTCCTGTTCCGAATCAGTATGGTAATTCTTGTCATAAATCTTTCATTCATAGATAACATTATTGTATATCATTAAAAAGATTGCTCTTTTCAAAAATTTCACATTCCAAGTTCAAATTGTTACTTTTTCTCACAATTTCTTGTTCTCAATAAAAATTATAACTTTTTTCTTCCAAAAATTCTCTATTTCAAGTCAGAATCATATTTTTTCTCAAGAATTTCATCTTTCAAGTTACAATGATTAGAAATATTCCTTGCTTTAAATCTGAATAATAGTTTTTTCTCAGAATTTCCTGTTCTCAATCAAAATTTTAATTCTCACGGAAAATTCCACATTTCAGATCAGAATTAAATTTTTATTTGAAAAATTCCCTTTTCGAAACTAAAATTTCATTTATTTTCCAAAATTTACATCAAAAGTTTAATATATTACTCTTTTTGAAAACTTCTCATTCCATGTCCAATTTCGTATTTGTTTTTAAAAAATTTCCTGTCTTATATCACCATAATAGGTTTCTTCGAGAATCTTCTCTTGCAATTAGGAATCATAATTCTTTCAAGAAATTGAAGGTTCCAAGATAAAATTAATGTTATACTTCAGATAAATTTCTTGTTTGAGATCTGAATTATAATTATTTTCAAAAAATTTCCTATTATAAGTCAGAATCATAATTTAAAAAAAAATCCCCGTTATTAGTCAAAATTGTAGATCTTTTAGGAAATCTCATTCTTTGATTTTAAACATAATTTGTTTATTGAACAATTCACAGTTCTACACAAAAAACAGAATTTTTTGGAAAATTCCACGTCTTAAATTAAACTTGTTATTATCCTGGAAGGTTTTCTGTTACATCTCACAATTTTTTTTAAATTCCCTGTTTCACGTAAGAATTAAAACTCTTTGGAAGAACTCCTTGTTTCAGACATGAATTAAAATTGTTTTTTGAAAATTCCTTGCTCCTAGTCGGAATCACATTTTTAAAAGAAAATTGCATAATTAGAATCATAGGAGAAAAATTTAGGTCAGCAGTTATTTTTCAAAGTTTTATAGAAATTTTTGGAAATTATTTGAAATTTCTGACGCTGTACAATATTGTTTACTGGAGCAGTGAAACCAAATTTTCCATTAGATTTTTTTAGATTATGTACAGAAATGCACTTTGGGAAAACTAGGCTTTGGCTAAATAAACATCTGAAAAAAATCCAGGAGGAGAAAAACGTTGCTTTTTGAACAACCTGCAATATTTTCATAAGATAAACGTCCCAGTAATCGTGACCTTAGTCCCAGTAATCGTGATGCCAATTTTCTTGCTTTTTATTTCGTCTGAATGAATGTAATTTCTATTGGCCATTATAAAATGGGAAAAATAAGTGAGTTTTATCATTAAATGTTACTTTTAACACATTTTTGTAACAATATATTCAAACTATAACCAAGTTTCACGATTACTGGGACATTTACCTTAACAAATTTTTAAATTTTTCAAAAAATCAAAAATTCCCATTTTGATCGCACAAAAAATAGTGAAAAATAAAAAAATTCCATTTTGCTGTCAAACTATGCAAGATACGATGAAAGATGAATTGATCAAAATTGTGCGCTCGAAAAAGACTAACAAATTTGTTATTATTCACTTTTTGATATGACGAGTAGTTTTTGTTTTATTCGTAAAAGACGGCATTACAAATTGAAAAATTGAATTCTTAGACGAATGACACAAGCTAAGAAAAAAAAATGATGAAAACAAAATTTGTCCATCCAAAAAAAAGGTACAAATTTCTTATGGATCATGTTTTGATAGGATGCGTAGTTTTATTTTTATTCGTGAAATAACATTTTAACTAATAAAATTTTTCACCTGAATTATATCATTCTTTTTCATTTGAAATCGAATACAAATTTTGTTGGAATGTTCTTTGTTTCAGATCCGAACTATAATTCTTTTTTACAAAATTTTTTTTTCGAATTCTAATTAGAATTTTTGTACGAAAATTCCCTGTCCCAAATTAGAATTATCAGAAAAAGCATGAAATGTTCATCTTTTGAAAATTGTACTTCAAATCTAAATTATAATTATGTTCTAAAAATCCCTGTTCCGAGTCAAAATAATAATTTGTTTCAAGAATCCCCCGTTCCAAGACCAAATTATTGCAACTCTTCAGAAAAAATCCTTGTTTCAGATCTGCGAAATCATCATTTTTGCCGTTTTGGAAAATTTCTTGTTCCCATTTTATTTCATACGAAAATATTTTATGTTTCTTTTCAATGTTATGAAAATATTTCTCAATATTTCAAAAGATTTTAAAACTTGTTAAAAACAAATCTGAGAGACCGATAGTTTTTTATTTTTTATTTTCCTGGATATAAAAAAAAATGTAGGAAAAATTTTTAAATATATTTGAAATGTTTTAAAAATTAGAAAACATTGATAAAGAATTAAATTGATTTTTGAAAGGCTTCAAGAGAATCAAATAAAAATTTCTAATGTTTCTGGGAAAATCGCAACTGATTTATTATTTCGAAAAACTAATTTGAAGAGTATGTTGAGAAATATTTTAGAACATTATAAAAATCGTTATCGGAAAAGAACCTGTTCAGGAATCTTGGAATGCTTCCAGAAAATCAAGCTTTTTCTTCAAATGCATAAAATAATTTTTTTTACTTAATCTAAAGAGAATATTTGAACAAAATGCATTATTTTTGAGCAAGGTTCTATGAAATATTTTAAGAAAAATTTTCAATTTCGAGAGTTTGAAAAAAAATTTACGACACATTTAAAACAAAGTCGAGAGAATTTGAAAAGGTTTCGAGCGAATCAAAGAAAAATCTTAAGACCTCCGGAAAAATTGCAAATGATTTTTTATGTTGAAAGATGAATTTGAATTGTAAATCGAAAAATATTTCAAAATATTCCAAATATTATTGCAAACATTATTTTTAGATACTTTGGAATGTTTCCAGAATATAAAAAAAATTTCTTCAGATTCCCAGGTAAAACTATCAAGTGTTTTTTTTAATTCATTCGAAGAGAATATTCTTGAGGCAAGTGTTTTGAATTTTGCAGAATTTCGTAAGAAGATTCCGAAAAATTCAAATAATTTTAAAGATATTTATAAGTGTTAGGAGTTCTCAAAAGATTAATAATCAATTGAAGATTTGAAATGATTTTAAGGAACATGAAACAAAATACAGATTTTGGAAGATTGCGAAAAAAAGAAGATTCGAAATTTGTTTTAAAGGCTTCAAGAAAAGGAAAAAAAAAGAATTCTTCAGTTGCATGGAGAAATTTTCAATGATTTTTCATTTTGAAGGAAGAATAATGTCGAAGAGATATTTACAATTTTTGAAAAGATTCGAGTTATCAAGCTGCCCTTTGGAGATATTTTTTGTCAGTCAGTCTCAAGGAAAAAAAGTTATGGAGTACATTCCTTAAAATTGACGTCTCAATCTCTACAATCTTTTAACTTCTAGAGAAAATCGGTTTTTATACGGAAAAACATTTTGATGTTACTCAGAAAGCAGAAAGAATAATGATTGCTTTAACAATTTCTTAGGGAAAATGTGAAAAATGTTTCTCCTATTTAAAAAGTAGTTTTCCTTGAAGGAAAGCTATCCCCTAATTATTTATTTGGATTTGTGGTCAGAGACAAGATCATTATTGGGTCAGATTTAGGAAAAAACGTTCAAGTGAGCAAAACTATCATTCTTATAAGATTTTGTGGTCGCCAAATCTGAATCCTAGGTCTGTTTGAGCCCATCAGGTTAATAAATAAATCTTTCTTGAACAAAATTTCAACAAAGTTTTTTAACTTTCACCCGCGCAGTTGAATTTTCAATTGAAACGGAGCATCTCTCAAGGAAATAGTTTAACTTTTAACCAAGAAGATGAATTTTCAACTAATACATAAATTTTCAACAAAAAATTATTCTTCAACAAAGTGGTTCAACCAAAATTTTCAAACAAAATAGTCGAATCCTCAAATCAAGAAAATTATTTCTCAATTAAGAAGTGAATTTTCTGAGGAAATGGTTGAATTTTTACCCAAAAAGGACGGCTTTTGAAAAATATTATTGAATTTTCAATCAAACAGTTGAACTCTAACCAAAAAGAATTACTTTTCAACATAATTGATGAATTCTGAACCAAATAGTTGTATTTTTATCCAAAAAAAGATATAGTTTCTACTAAAATAGGTAAATTTTTATATTTAAAAGAAGTTTCAATTTTGAACCAGAGAAGATTTCTTTTGACTTTTCAATACCACAATGTGAGTTTTAATTAAGAAGTGAATTTTCTTCGAAAATAGTATAATTTTAAACAAAACAGGATGATTTTTCAACATAATTGTGGAATTAATAAGATTTTAAATGATATGGGAGGATCTGAAAGAGAAAGTGAAAGGGTGTGTGCAAAAGAAGGTATTTAGGAAGAATAAGAAAGGAATGGTGAAGCCGTGGTGGGATGGGGAATGTAAAAAGATGAAAAGGAAGGTGAAGAGGAAGTACAAGAAGTGGAAAGAGGGTAATGCGAGGAGGGAGTAGTACGTAGAAATGAGAAAGGGGTTTAGAGTGATGTGTAAGAAGAAAGAACAGGAAAAGGAGGAAGAGCTGGAAGAGGAGTTAGCAAATGTTAAGACAGAGGGGGACGTCTGGAAGATCATAAATAGGTTAAGGAAGCGGAGGGTGGGGGTCAGCGAGGAGATAGGAAGTGAGGAATGGAGGGAATTTTTTGAAGAATCATTCCAGGGCTCAGATTCAACGAAGACGGACGGGGGAAGTGAAAGAACGGGGGAGCCAGAGATGGAGGAGTTGAATGACGAAGAGATAGAGAAGCAGATAAGGAAGTTGAAAAGGTCAAAAGCAGCAGGGTTGGATGGGGTGGAGAACGAAGCATGGCTAATAAATACGGCGTATAAAGTATACACGATGGTGGTGGCAGAGAGACTGCGGAAGGATGTCGAGGGGAAAGGAATATTGCCGGAGACGCAGGCGGGATTTAGGGCGGGTAGGAGTACTATCGACAAAATCTACGTTCTGCAGCACGTGGTGGATAGAGAATTAGCGAAGAAGGGGAAGAGAATGTATGCGTTTTTTGTGGATCTCAAAGGCGCGTTTCCGTCGGTGGATAGGGGGAGGATGTGGGAGGCAATGGAGGATAGGGGAGTAGAAAAAGGCCTAATTGAGAGGGTAAGGGAGATATATGAAGAGACCAAAGACAAGGTAAGAGGAGGGGAGGGGATTTCGGAGGGATTCTGGGTGGATGGGGTAAAGGCAGGGGTGTCCTCTGAGTCCAACGCTGTTTGCGATTTGAGTTGCGGATATGGAAAGTAAGCTGGAGGCTGGGGTGGTAGGAGGAGTCAGGATAGGAGGGGTCAGAATTTGGTCACTAGCGTATGGAGTTGCTGGCAAAGAGCGAGGAGGCCTTAAAGGAGATGATGAAGAGGTTGAGAAGATACCTGTATTAGAAGGGGTTAGAGTTGAATGCGGAAATGTCCAAGGTTATGGTGTTCAGAAAAGGAGGGGGGAGGAATAAGGGAGGAGAGTGGAAGTGGAAGGGAAAGAAGGTGCAGGAGGTGAAAGAGTTTGTTCACTTGGGCTTCGTATTTCGGAGGAATGGGGGAGTGGATGGTCACATAAAAGAGGGAGTGAGGAGAGCAAATGTGGTGATGAGGCAGGTGTGGGGGTTGGGAAAGAAGCTATTCGCAGATGATTTTGGAAGAACAATGAAGCTGTTTGATTCGCTAGTGATGAGTGTGCTATTGTATGAAGTGGAGGTGTAGGGGTGGAAGGAAAGTGAAGAGGTGAATAGAATGCAGGAGAGGTATTTAAAGTGGGATTCTAGCAGGGAGCAGGGCGTGTAAATATGAGGAGAAATTTTTCGAAGAGGGGGGAAGTAGGCTGGCGAGGGAGTGTTGGTGGGAGAAGGATAACAGAAGAGGGGGTGCGAAGATGGAGGCTGAGAGGGAAAGGTATTTTAGAATGAATGGACTGCAGATGGATGAAGTGACAAGGATGCACGAGGAAGGAAGGAAGGTTTATGACTTGGTTAAGCAAAATGGCATGAAGAGAGAGAAAACAGATGGGGAAGAGAGAGTAAGAGAGTCAAGGTTTAACGGGAACTATGTGTGGATTCTTCCAAGGGCAAGAGCGCAATATTTATGTGAGAAAGGAGAGAAAGAAAGTCAGGAGCTTATAGCGAGGATGAAGTGTGGGTGTATGGAGGGTTTCAATAGGTTCTGGCTCGCTCGGTAGAGGAGGATATGTGAACTGTGTGGAAAAGGGGATGCAAGAGTGGAGCACTGGTTGGAGGAGTGCGTGGAGGTGGAAAGAAGTGAGATAAGCATGGAGGCACTGTTGCATGAAAAGGGGGAAAAAAGGGCAGTAGCATGGGTGAAGGGAGTGTTGGATAAGATGGAGATGAAGAGAAGGAAGAAGGAAGAGAAATGGAGAAGAAAGGATTGTAAATAGGAGAGAAAGTAGATATAAGTAACATGTAAATATTGTAAATAGTAGATAAGTAGTAGGTATTAGAGCGAAAGCAGAGGTTGGCAAGCGAGGCAATGCGAAAAAGTAGGGACACGCGTGCGAGGCGAGGCGAAGCGAAGCGAGGAAGGCAAGGCGATAAAAGCGTGCGACTTAGAGATAAGGAATGGATGGATGTTAGTCTTTAAGGGTTAGTTTCAAGGAAATTCTGTAAAGAGGGAAGTGTAAGCAAGGCAATTTTTTAAGGCCAGCAGGCTGAAAAATAAACGTTTATCTATCTAATAAGATTTTAAATGTTTTTTATCTACTGGCCTATTTATTTAGTATAAACATTAAGGCAGTTTCGTCCGTCGACGCTGGATCTCATCGGTTTAAAGCTTAAGATTAGATTGAGCTACAATATTTTGGTAAGCATATTGGTAAAGGTTTCGTAATTTAGTGAATGTTTGATCTGGTAGAATAAATTTTAATAAGATTTTTTTAACAAGTCAATAACATTCAAATGGGAATTTGTAAGAACTGCATTAGGTTTTACCCATGGTCTCGGGCTTGTAATTTTAATAATAAATCATTTTTTGCATTTGAGCCATCTAGTTATCACGTGACCGCGATAATATATTATAATTATCTATCTGAATATATGAGTTTCATGTATTTAAAAATGTTGAAGAAAAGTTCATGCGCTGATCAAAACAGAATTGGTCTTGAGGGGTGGTCGATATCTTCATATGAGAAGAACGCGAAGGCACGGTTACTATGACGAGCCTACTCTCGTACCTATTACGGGGGTTGGAGTCATGCATATTACGAATTCCCCAGTACCTGGAAAGGAAGGAAGTCTTCTCGAGGATTGGTTCCGCCCTGCCAAAAGGAAAACTAATGTTTTTTCAAGATTGTCATAAAAATTAAATGGAATGATGGTAGAATGTACGGCAACCCTTGGATCTCCAAGGAGATTATTCCTATCACGCTACATAAAAACTCTGGAACAGGTGAACACCAGTTAGTTCTTAGTCAGTACTTAGGCAGTTCTTAGTCAATTCATCGCCAGTTCATCGTGAGTTCTTCGTCAGTTATTCGCCAGTATTCGCCAGTCTTCACCCGTATTTTTGAAAAGTCATTTTGGTACCAGTCATCAGCCCTTCGGTTCGGTTCTGGTTAACCGGTGGTTTCAACCCTTTCGGAATCGTGCTCTACTAGTATTTTATAGAATACCAGTTCATAGTGACAGTTTTAATTTGGGATTTACTTCTACCCTGATCGAACTCATCACGTGCAACCCATCAATTATCTGGATCACCGGATACACTGAGGTTCGAGGATCTACTAACACCCCCCATCCTCTACGGCACATCCGGAACCAGCCCTGAGAGATTCTACCTACGAAAACTAACCTACACTCGGTAAGTCCTAATAAACATTAACCTCTGTCATATGCCCTCTCTTATCTGTCAAAACACATATAAATCCATTCTTTCCAGTCGGACAATCGGAGATAAATAACGTTCCTTCTCAAATTCAATTGAAGTATCCATCTTGGATCCCCTGCGCATCTTTTCTTCTTCACAAAATTAACCTATGTACTTAATCTAAATAAACTGACTTGATTTCGAATTATGTGTATTCAATTCATTTGTCTTGTGTGCTCATTCCAAATGGTGGTCTTATCCGAACACAATCAAATCGAGCAACTTAGGGAATTTAAGTGTATGTATATGTTGTCAAGACGTCACATAATCTTGAGCTTTAACTGATGAGGTCCGGCTTCGACGGACAAAACTCTCACAATGTTCATTCTAAATAAATAGGCCAGTACACAACAAACATTTAACATCTTATTAATTATTTTTTACCTGGCCAAAACCTGAACACCAATACAAATAATTGTTGAATTTTCAAACAAATAATAACACTAATAACTGAAAAAAGATAATCCTCAGAAAGAGAATATTGTCAAAGGAAAGAAATATAAATATAAAAATTAGGAAAATAAATTACTAGCAGGAATATTATATCAGGGGGCCGAAAAACTTCATTTTAGAAATTCCCTAATTTTTTCCTGATCAATTTCTCATTTGCTCCTGACCATTATGATTCAAAGACCAGAATCTTGAATTCGTAACATTTTCAATCCAAAATCTTCTATAAGCGGAACAAACAAATTTCAAATTCATTCTGCTGGATAGTTATTTAAAGTTATAGAAATAACCACTTTTGCCCATTTATTTGCCTAAAGCCTTGACTTTTTTCGGTTCAATGAAGTTCCCTGACTTTTTTTTTAATTGTTGGTAACTAGGTTTGTTTCTCACTGGCTACATATTGAATTTCTGTACAAGAACTGCCAGAGATTTGTTTCATTTTTGAATTTACAAATTACGTAAATTAATGGAGGGATCCGTAACAAATTGTAACAAAATCTCTCGACCCCCCTACTCATTTGAGCTGTTACGTGATTCAACTGTGGGATTTAAAGCAACTAGATTTATGATTTAGATTTGAAGTGGCGTTGATTTTCAACTCGAGTCAACTAATATTGACAAAATAAAATAAAATTTAGAAAAAGGTCTTTTTTTCTTATGGGAAATACGTGTTAGCAAAAACCGAATATCGTCTCATACACAATCGAAATTGTGGGGTTCAGCATGTGGAACGTCATGTTTATTATCAGTCTGTGAAATGTAAATAACCTTTTTTTGCGTGCATGATTGTAATTGGGCAACTTCTGTTGAGCGCGGGATTAGACAGCACTTCCCGACTCCACCGTGTTTCAAATAGTCACTGAATTGAGTAAAACCGCAAACAAGGTTTCCTCATAAAAGACGAACATATCCTCCTTTGCCATCAGTTTCATTCTGTTATTGCATAACTTCTAACCAACATGGGTACACTAACTTATCTGATTCTCTTAATAATTTGTGCGGTTGTGCAACACGAAATCCTAGCTGCATCTAATGGTGCTGGTTCGAGTAGTAAGTAAAATCATTTTACCCTGTACGTAAGAACGTAAATTTTCCCCTGCAGTACTAGAGTTTCATCCAGTTGTCCGTCGAAATATTCTGACTAGAACCTCCCAAATGACATTGAAAAAAATTTCGCTCATTAAATAAAAAATAGTAATGATATGATGCAATGCTGGCACTTTTCTCCAAAGAATGAGTGATCTGAAGCCTTCACAAAAGAAACCATGTGATGCTCGAGAGTTTTAAAAAAAAATTCGACCCACTTCTAGCTCAAATTTGATTATATTGTTTTTACCGGAACATGAATTCGGACCGTGCAATAAGTACAAACAAAAAATGAATATGTTTTCTCTTTATGAACGATCCCGTATGGACATATCGTGATCCTAGGACCATGAGGTTCTATCGCACTTCTTTCGACGAAGATGAGTTTATGATCCCAGAAGATAATCTTCTGGTCTATTCCCTTAATTTCAATTTAAATCTGAAACGCAATTTTTAAATTGGTAAAAGTTATGAAACGAAATCCTTACAAGAAATAATGTGGTACCACCATATGCTATCTAGTGCCACGCAATTACAAACTGCCAGATTAAAACGAGGCCAATAAAAAAAATGACAATCATTCCAAATCTAACTTTTCCTGACAAAGTGGCGTAACCATGAGTTGATAATGCTGCTAAGCCACAAGGGCACAAAATCCTACCTTCAACTCATTACGCCAAAGTTTCGTAATTTCTAGAATTGAATATTGAATGAGTGTTCTAATTATTCTTGTCCGAAATAGGTATTAAATCATAAGCTTCTCATTATGAGTAGACGACCATTATGTAAAATTGTGTGGTTCAAAAATGCATCGAAATTCTGTTTTCATGCCGGAGGATACCGATACTTCTAATTAGGTTCTGAATCCAAAAATAGAAATTGCATTTTTTGTTCGTTCTAAATTTTGTTGCTAACCGGTGTCACCAGGAGCTTGGAATTTGCCGTTTCAAATACCTGGAAAAAATTCACTTTCCGAGGTTTCTGGATGGCAAATTTAACCTTTTTCGGGCCAAATATTTAGTGCAGGATTTTTTCAAATTTGTTCAATCAAAATTAGAATTTGAGCAACACTGAAAGTACCTGACACATAAAAAAACACTCGCAGCGCCAGCAAATACCTAAAAAAAATACCGCTTGTGAGGCAAGCGACATAGCAGGGACAGAGAAATATTTCGCCAGCCAGTCCTGAAATTGTGCAAAATCATCTTTTAATGGGGCTGATATTTTCGCCTCAATTTGTTGAAATTTCTCCAACAAACTTCAACCCTAAAAAACTACCCCTATGCGGCAA
This sequence comes from Andricus quercusramuli, assembly GCA_932178445.1. Lineage (NCBI taxonomy): Eukaryota > Metazoa > Arthropoda > Insecta > Hymenoptera > Cynipidae > Andricus > Andricus quercusramuli. Next base: position 80,290 of record CAKNXH010001706.1, read on the forward strand.
ACATCATATCGAGGCCAGCGAAATATTTCGCTATCCTAGAAATCGTCCAAAATAAACTTCATATCGGCGCATTGTCTTCGTTTTAATTTGCTCAAATTTGTTGTAACCAACTTCAACTCCCAAATTCAACCCCCTGTGAGGCAAACGACATAGCAGGGCTACAATAATAGTCAACAACCCTTAGAATCCACCCCTAGATGTTCTAACAAAAACGTTCCAAAAATTCGCCAAGTCAGAACGTTAAAAAATATTTGGAATATAAAAATAATGACTCAAGAGATTTTTACAAAGCCCCAGATAGATTTTTACAGCCAACAATAGCATTCAACAACCCTCACAATCCACTCCGAGTTGTTTTGACAAAAACCTCCAAAGTTCTTCAAGAAAGAAAACCAGACAATTTTTTAAGTTGAAATAATCACTTAGGTCATCTTTAAAGAAGTCCATGTCGAGTTTAAAATCCAACGCTAATATTCAACAGCCCCTAGAATACACACCTGGTTGTTTTAACAGAAAAATTTCAAAAATTCTGCAAGAAAAAAGCTTACAGGAGATGCCGAAATGGGTAGGGGTTCGCACAAAAATGTTGCTGTGCTCAGTCACAGAAGCGCATTTCCGCCCCACGAGATATTTGAAAGTAATTGAGGTTTCAACAACATTACATTTGTGACTAGGCACAGAAGAGCCTTTTCTCCCACAAGAGATATGGGAAGAGGTCAGGGGATTGACCAACTTTATTTCTGTGACCAGTTGCAGAAGTGCCTTGCCGCCCCAGCAAGATGCTCGAAATGGGTATGGGTTTGACGGACATTATAACAATTACCAGTCACATTGGTACCTTCTCTTCCCCACAAAAACTTGAAAAGGGGTGGTGGTCCAAACAACATTATTTCTGTGACGTGTTTCAGGGATGCCTTGCGGCTCCCACAAAATGTTGAAGAGGGGCTTTGTCCAACATTGTTTTTGTAACCAATTGCAGAGGTGTCTTCCAGCTCCCAAGAGATCTTGGTAGGGGGTACGTGCTTTACTTGAATTATTCCTGTGACCAGTCACAGGGGTGCGTTTTAGTGAAGGAGAATTAATTTTTTAAATATTTTTTCGGGCAGTGTAGGCTCTAGCCTTGAAATGTGCTTTCAAAATAAAATCAATAAAAAATGGTTGGTACCTTTGATTTTCTTTACCTGTACCGACAGTGTATACACTTCATTTTGAATTGCCTCCTATGACTTCAGGGAGGTATTCAGGGAATTCTGTGAAATCAAATAATTCATGAATATAAAGGAGTTTTAAGATTTCCAAGAATTCCATGAAAAGTGTCATCCGCAATAATAGATGAAAAAACCTGCTGAAAGTTCGACTTTTAGTTAGGCATCTCCAATGATGAAGACTGATCAGCTGGCTGTCTAAAGGCTAACAGAACTTAAAAAGCCTTGGGAACAATCTTGATAATTTTCAAAAATTTTGAAAACTGATAAATTTCACAAATTTGGATGGACGCATGTGCAATGGATCAGGTTGCTTAACGCAATGTCATCGCTCATTGTTCTATCAATCAAAAGAAGGACTCAAATTCACATTTTCCCCTAGGGCAGAAAGTAGACGATGTATCGAGTGAAAAGTAAAGTAGCCTGCAGTTGGTCACTATCCATGCGTTTCACAGGCGACGAGAGTCGAACTTTCAGAGGGGGCATTGCAAAATTGAATTTCGTAGTTCGAGCGGTTCGAGCGGTTCGATCATACTAATGAATTAACTTGTATCATTATTACAGCTCCATCAATAGCTCTATTAACAGCGAAAGTTTATCCTACGATGGAATAAAAGCTGTCGTCTGCTACGGCCTTAGCAGCGATGGGAGAATGGCAGAGCATAAGTGAATTCGAACTATAAATTAGGACGCCAGATTTGAAACAACCTTTTGCTTACTTAATTATTATTTCAAAAATAATGAGACTTATGGCAGATGAATTAAAACGTATTCTCCGTGAATGAAAATGAGGAAGTTGACAAAACAACAAGGGCCGTCATCTTTAAAGTTTACTGCATTGTTTATGCGGTTCGTCAGACGGTAACCTATTCTGAACAATTTTATAGCAAAACTTTCTTTTAAATATTAGTAATTAAAATTCAGTTCTAATGTGAAATTATATTTCAATTCTTATTCAAAAAATGGTCCGATGGATAAGATTTCCGAACAAAAATTCATGTCTCACAACTTCTCAACTATAGCTAAGATTATAGTGAATATGAAGATTTTTTGACTGGTATCCAGTACTTTAATCTCTGTCCCGTGAAATGAGTTTCAATTTATTTGCAGTAAGTGCAATTTATTTTGAAATAAGAATGCAATTAGTACAATGTTTTTTTTTTCTGGAGTCCTGATTTCCAGACCGATTTCATTCTTACAGCGAATTTCAACTGAAATCAATATGAACCTTATCTTCTGTTTTTTTCTTCTGTTTCCAGGGCCAATGCAAATGGCTTTTATCTTCAGGGGTCCAGCTTCACCCGAATATGCCCAAGGTATACGAGATATGTATATGGACAATCCTACCAAGGTCCGCCTTATGTCATCGACTAATGGTCAAAATTTTCATATCGATGGTCATGGATGGGCTGTACATCCCCACTTTGTCGTGGTGCGCCCCGAAATCCTCCAGCATGGGTCTGAGATTGCAGCTTATTATCTCGACAAATACAAGTTTTATGACATAGAATATATCATCCCAGGTGTAAGAGGCAAAGTTCTTCTGCTTTATACTGATGGACTCATCCTGCTGGACAATGGACACAGAGTGGCAGATGGTATCAGAAATGACCATTATGATGACGAAGAATATCGTTGGATTAAACGGGTCGTAAAAACATGGATTAAGAGATCGACACTGCCGATACGAAAGTATCGAGGTAAAGAAGACTAGCGCAGAAATTAACATGAATGATGGACCGGGCAGGGTAGAGTTCAAAATGCGGTAATTTTAGACAGTCACTTCGAGAACTTATGGGTGAGATACCAGTTAAATCTCGTGCTATTCCCACAAACTTTTCGCTAATTTTTATCAAATTTTTTTTTGGTTTGATCGTCGAATGTCTACGTGTTACCTGCAACATTTTTTAAGGATATTAACATAAAAAATAAATTTAAAAAGATGCAGCAGATGAGCAGAGTAATGCACGCACCATTACGACACACGCTTGCGAGCAACTATTTTGTGCTGGTAAATTTAAGATTAGAACTATATCTACTTACATAACGAGGACAGAAGCTGGGTGGTGATCCTCGATTAGACGAGGTCATGACGTCAAGCACAGATGAGCGCGGTTAGCGCACGGATTGATGATCGTTTGGGATTCTCGCTTAGTCGTCTTGTCACTGCGTTTAACTACTGTCGTCCGGACATGTGTGTCGATAACTTGCTGTGCTCTGGAGCTTGGGTTTTCTGCAGTTTTCCACTCCTCTGACTAAAGTTCAGGCAAATGCGAGCGCTTCTAATACAAACCCGGCTGCAGACGGTAGGGGATTTTAGATAGTAAGAAAAACACCGGATTAAGTAAGTCAGGTATTACTTGAAGGCTTATTATAGTGGTTGGTGTTATTGGTGTTATTTATAAAGGGATGTTAGCCAACGGGCTTAATTTGTAACTATTTTCTGTGGGAGAGGGCCTTGGATATGTAAACCCTCGAAAAGGGTATACTGTAAAAATCTAGTGTAATCTATATATACATATTACTGAATTTTATTATTCAAATTAATATAACAAGTGCAGTTTATTATATTCAATCACCTTCATGGTTATTTGGTGTAGATTTGTTGTGTCAAATAATCTTAATAAATCTTTGAAAGATTACAATGCTTCTTGTGTTTATTCCTCAACTCACTCACTCTTCATCCTACCACTCCGTCCATCCTTTCAGATTGCGAATTCAATGTGAAAATTGGAAGATTCATATATTTTTTTATTCAATAACCAAAATAAAAATTTCAGAAAAGTACCGGTTTTTGAGAAGTACTTGGATTTGATCTCTCGTACCTTGAGTTAATTGAACTACTATTCAGGGCAGTTCCCTCATAGATTATTAAATGTTTGAAGATGCATCAAAATTGTTATAAATAAATGAGTGACAATGGATTCATGGTGGTCAGTAGCAATTGAACTATTGATTCGCACTAAATTTAAACAATTTTGTAAAAGTTGTTTTTTAATTGAATTCATGAAAGATTGTCCACAATTTGTTATTCTATAAACAAACTTCATAACCAATCATCCACAACTTGGTATTTGTTATGAAATAAATCAAGCTTTTTCTACTGAATAAGTCAAAAATCATAGCAAAATGTCTCTTACTCGTTATGTTTAGTTATGTAATAACAACTGTTGATTGTTAAAACAAATTCATTAAAAAAATTCACGCTCTTCCTATCTTTTGAGATAAAACTCTGTACTTCCAACTTAATCGAGTAATTTAATTATATATATATATATATATATATATATATATATAAAATGATAACTAATTCCGAGATTTTTGAGCGAATGAAATGACAGTGGAAAATTTTCATTGTGAACAATTGTTCGAATAAATTTCCATCATTATAGGCATTTTCTAAAAAAGAAAAATAAGTTCATCAAGATATTAGCATTCTTTTACTCACATCAGTAATGGTTGTCGATGCTTTGGCCTTTCATATTTTAAAAAATTAATTTTATGAGAATATTCAAGAATGATTTAAAAATTTTCAAAAATTGACGAAAACAAATCTGCAAAATTTTAAGGCAAGTTCTTTAATTTTCCAGAATTTGAAAAAAAATCAGAAAAAATGGAATAATTTAAAAAAATGTTTCGTGGGCTTCTAAGATCAAAAAGATTGATAAACAATCTAAAATAAGAGAAGATTTAAAACAATTTAGAACAAAATTCAGAATTTCAGATATTGAAGAAAGAAGCTTTTTAAGAATCTTGAAAGATTTCAAGAGAAAAAAAAATTCTTGAGATTTCTGGGAAAATTGCAACTAATTTTTCATTTTTGGGAAATGATTTTGAAGAGAGAACTGATAATCATTTCGAAGGGTCTGCATAGTTATCGAGAAAAAGGCGTTGTGAAAAATTGGAAATTTCTCAAGAGACTGAAATCATTTTCTTAAGATTCATAGGAAAATATTTTATGTTTTTTCTTAATGTTATGAAAATATTTGAAATTTAAATTTTCCAAGGGTTCTGAGAGAATCGCAACTGATTTTTTATTACAAAAAACTAATTTTAAGAGAATATTCAAAAATATTTTAGAACATGTCAAATAGTTATCGAAAAATAACCTGTTTAGAAACCTTGGAATGTTTCCAGAAAATGAAGAAGACATTTGAAAGAAATTTGAGAGAATCTAAAAAGGTTTCAAGCGAACGAAAAAATTGTGTTAAGAATATTTTAATTGTTATCGTAAAAACCACTTCTAGAAACTTTGAAATGTTTTTAGAATATAAAAAAAAAATTCTTCAGATTCCCAGGGAAATTTATCAAGCTTTTTTCAAATTCATTCGAAGAGAATATTTGAAGAGATTTAAAAAAATTATTTCTGAAATTTATGGCGAAAATTGTTAAAGATTTCAAGGCAAGTATTTTCAATTTTGCAGAGTTTTGAAAAAAGATTTGCAAAAATTCGAATGCTTTTAAAGATATTTATAAGGTTCAGAAGTTTGTAAAAGATTAATAAGCAATTTGAGATTTGAGACGATTATAAGGAATGTGGAACAAAATGAAGATTTTTACAGATTGCGAAAGAAGGGAGATTTAAAATTTATTTGAAAGGCTTCCAGGAAATAAAAAAAAATTCAAAGTCAGTTAAGGAAGTCCAGCTCACTACAGATAGTCAGGAAGAAGCGGAAGTCCCACCGACAAGCCGCTTGAATGAAACTCTCTTAGTTCAGTCTGAGTCTCCGAAAGGGGATCCCAAACGGGAATCAAATAGGATGGGGCCTGACCATCCCTCTCACGTGGTGAAGAAGATATCTGATCCTGTCTCACAATTGATTCTCTCTAAGCTGAGTCTAATTAGTGACAGACTAGGACGAGTGGAAGTCAACGGTATACAGCTGAGTCAGGATATACAAGCTCACACGGCGACAATAGCGGTCTCGGCCTCGACATTGAATTCCAACTATGAAGCACTTTCTTTGGATTTGAAAAAAACTAACGGACCAGAATGCCCTCTTGCTCACTCAGATGGATACGGCAAAATCACAAATCGCAGATCTTCAATTTTCTTCAAAATGAGATCTTAAACGTACTTACGAAAAACGTCTATCAAATTTGAAACAATCTGACAGGGATAAAGAGGTAATCATCTCAGGGTTTCCAAAAAATCTATTAGGGTGATTGACATAAATGACAAGTTGACAGATGGTGATATTCAAATCAACCAAAACCATCTAGAGGAACTCTACAAACGTCTGAGAAAGATCAAAGACAAAATAGGATCCGGAAAACTCCCTGGAGGGGTCTCGATTTACAATAAAGAGTTCTGTATTAAGCACTCTTTCGATATGTCCTCGAAACCAATAAAGGTTCCCACATTCGAAAACTTGGATCAACTAGACAAATTTTTGGCAGAAGCTCTTCTCTCGACTCCATCTACTTCCAAATGACGTTCAGCATCACCTGGCGTAAGTTTAAAAATTACTCCTCGCAGTTATTCGGAATCTGATCGTCGTCCACCTCTGTACTCTCTAGGTATGTCAACTACTCTCTCTCTCTCTAACTCGCTCACTAATTCGGTAGACGTCTCGAGTAATATATCAAATGGCCAGGAAGTCTCTTTTGGGGAAACCTCAACCTTTGCTTCTTACACAGATAATTTTACAGCTACTTTTACAGCTACCTCAGGAGTCCCTCCTGGAGAAAATACTTCCCTATCAGACAGTAGCACATATATAAGGCCAATCCGTGTAGCGAATATAAACACCGAAAAAGTAACAATGTGGTGAGAGGGGGTGGGGTAGCTATCTATATTAAGGATACATTGAAATTTGAATCCGTGTAACTCGTCTCGGATGGACGGAATCTCTATAGATCTCTATATAATCCTGGTTAACTTGCAGAAATCTCGACATACCATTCTGGCAATATATAAAAGTCCCTGTGCGGACCCCTCTTGTGACGGTACTCTGGAAGATGCCTTAGTTCGTGCAACCTGTGAATCTGATCACACCATCTGTCTGGGCGATTCCAATGTGAATGTTACTGAGGCTGGGAATCCAGATCGGGAGAAATTATACTCTCTCTCTCGCGCCCTTTTTGTTTAAATCAGATTGTTGATGTTCCAACGCGAGCAAATGCAATCTTAAATCTTCTTTTTCTTAGCACAAACGAGTGGGTAGGGACTTTGAGCGAGTGGATCAGCAGGCATTTAATGAAGCAGCGAACATGACGGACTGAAATAGCGTCGTAAATTATAATTGCGTAGGCTAAAAGGTTGAACGCTTCTATTTCCTAGTCTTAGAACTAATTAATCAGTTTTGCCCGATCCGACGTTTTCGAATAGCTAGAACAAAACCACCATGGTTCTCGGATTCAGTAAAAAAGATTTACAGAGCTAGAAATAGGGCTCGCTGCAAATCAAGTAGGACTAACTCGGAATCTAGTAGAGCTAAATTTGTGTACCTTCGGAACTTAGCTACGTATACCCTAAGAAGCGAAAAGAAGGTTCATCTCTCGTCATTGCCAGATAGGAAATCCTCCAAACATGTTTGGGAACAAATTAATTTAGCGGGGGTATGGTTTGGACAGCAACAACATTCATGGGGTAAATTAATACCGGGCCCTTCCGGAATCAATGATTTTTACATCGACACAATCCCACCGGCAGAGGCCTCAGAATCTCTGGTTCAGGACTTACGAGATTTAGCAAACAAATTTGAGTCAGTCTCTGATAACAAACTAGTATTCCGGCAGATCGACTTGGGCCATCTTTATAATGCTATGAAGTCAATCACTTCCACAGCAACTGGTTCAGATGGCATTAACAGCTCATCAATTTATTTGTGTCTGCCCTCATATCTTCCAGCACTATTAGATATAATGAACACCTCCTTAACAGTAGGAGTGTTCCCCTCTGCTTGGAAACTAGGCATTGTGCGCCTATTGCCGAAAAGCGAAAACCCAAGTTCTTATAAATATCTTCGCCCAATCACCATCCTACCTTATCTCTCAAAAATCCTGGAGGAGATCTGTTTACAGCAGCTAAACTTCTTTGTTAACAAAAACGGGGTCTTACCTTCTTGCCAGTCGGGCTTTAGGAAGGGGTTCTCTGCTGAGACAACCCTCCTCCATGTTTCTGATGAGATAGGTCGGGCGTTGGACTATTCTGAGGTGATCTTGATGGGCCTGTTAGATCTATCCCGTGCTTTTGAAACATTGAACCACGACTGAGTCTTGACAAAGCTGGAGTTAATAGGATTGTCGGAATCCGTTCTGAGTTGGTATACAGGTTTCCTTTCGAACAGAGAACAATGTGTGGCGATCTCTGACTGTCAAACTACGCGAACGTCTCATCCAAGAAGTGTGAATAGAGGTGTGCCACAGGGGGGAGTTAATAGCGCAACTCTATTTTCGATCTATACTAACGACCTGCCAGAGGCAATTTTCGTGGTCTTGCGGCTGATAGAAGCAATTGCTCAAGGTAAAATTAAGTTCACTATACATATGTACGCGGACGATATTCAATTCTATGTGCGATGTAAATTGGAAGATATTGAGGAGGGAGCAGCAATTCTGAATGTGGTATTAAACTGCGTAGCAGGCTGGAAAGAACAACGCGCACTAGTCGTCAATCCGTCCAAAGCGGTTATTCTACCGATTGGTAAGGTTGACCGAGACCGTTTGTCTTCTTCAGTTTCAACACCTCGCAGCTTTCCGTTGTCTTTAGCGCAAAAACTTAGGTCTGACAATGGACTCCTTATCGAGCTTCGAAGAACACAAGTTTAAAAAGTTAAACGCTTCTTACATCCGATTGGGGAAGCTATATCCTTTCCGTCGCTCGCTTCAGAAAGATATCGAATTGATGCCAAGTCAATCGCTGATTCTCTCCCTTTTTGATTACGCCTTCACAAGTTATGGGCCTGTCCTGAGTGCGTCCTCGAGGAAGAGGATACAGAGAGTACAAAATTCCTGTTTAAGATAAGCATTTGGCATTAAAAAATTCGACCACATTTTCCCGGCATTCGCTGAATCCGGTTGGATAAAGATGGATCAGCGATGGAAGCTGCATCTCTGTATTCTCGCCTTCAATGTGTGATCGAGGGGTGAGCCCCCATATTTGAGAGAGCTTCTTGCTACTGTGGAAGAAACACGCCCTCGAGAATCACTCATGACAAGATCCAAAGGTAAATTTGTAGTCCCATTTGCCCGTTCGTCTAAAGTGGAGGCTACTTTTTCCTGCAGAGCGCCACGCATGCTTAACGATCTTCGAAACCCGTTATCCTCTTATACAATAAGTTCAATTATAAATCAAATGACCGAAATACTCCGCTCAAGCGCCTAATTATTTTTATCACTTTATAAACGCTCGTTGATTTTTTTGGGGGTTTTCGATTTCAGTTTCGTTGCGATCTATGCTGCCTTATTAGTGCTAAGATAGGACCCAGCACTGTGCGTCGATTATACCTCTACTTCGGATTATTCTGTTTGCTGTAGTACATACATTTGTTTAATTGATTCAGCCAATTCTAGTTATAATCAAAAGGTTATTTTTAAGTTATTTTAAGTTACTTTGTAGAAGGATAGGTTGGAAAGCAGCTTGAGCTAAACCTCTACCTTTTATGTTCCTATTGTTCATCTGCTTTTGTGTATTACATTTTTATGTAGACTGGGTTCATAATAAGGATCTGTTATTATTATTATTATTTTAAGAAGTTGTAGGCTCCGGAAGCTACGATCAGGGTTCCTTAAAGACACCAATCCCGAAGCTACTGGAACGTCTACGTCATCCGCTTCTGCTCCTTTTGTCCTAGAAGGTGAGCAAGAGCGGGAAATTTACGCGTGATAACATTGGGCAACACTGTTCCTTGGAGTCAGGTCTCTAGCCGCGAATGACCTTACGCGGCAGGCAAGACGGTTGGAGATGAAGGTTTCACCTTTATTTTCTTTTCTTTTGAGAAGTTGTAGGCTCCGGAAGCTTCGATCATGGTTCCTTAAAGAAACCAATCCCAAAGTTACTGGAACGTGTACGTCATCCACTTCTGCTCCTTCTGTCCTAGAAGGTAAGCAAGAGCGGGAAATTTACGAGTTATAACATCGGGCAACACTGTTTCTTGGTGTCAGGTGTCTAGCCGCGGATGACCTTACACGGCAGACAAGACAGTTGGAGATGAAGGTTTCACCTCTGGATACTTTTTTAGAGCTACCAATCTTTGTAGAATATTAAGAGGAACAGTGTTGACGGACCAGATGGAGTGATCCCAGAAGAACAGCCTTTTGCATCCGTTTTGCGATGAAATGAGCCTGACGCTGGCAAGCCGGAATCTTGTTGAGTTGGCTAATAAATGAAGCTTTCATACCTCCGAGGCAGCCGATTATGAGAATTATAAGATGGACTTTGTAGCCTTGGTACAGCCTACTCAGCTCGAAAAGAAGTGCTTGATATTTCGCCCGTTTTTCTCCCTCCTTTGCCGTGATATTACCATCGGCTGGTGCCGAGAATTCAATCACGTAAATGATCTTGTTCTTCAGATCTTGGAGGACAATGTCAGGCTTCGTAGCACTGATACGTTGAGTGGTGGAGAATGAGAAATTCCAGTAGATCTTACACTGATCATTCTCCACAACTGACTCGAGTTCCCCCTGGGTGTATGGCAAGACGGGCACTAGATCAACACCGTAGAAATGCCTAAGATGGTAATATATCACTTTTAGAGCTGCATTGTGTCTTTCTATGTACGCGCAGTGTGGATATTTAGAGCATCCACTGAGAACATGTCCAAGTGTTTCGGGCTCTTGCTTGCACGCTCGGCAGTTGGTATCGCGTACAGGTACATTCATTATGCGCTCGCGGTAAACTAAGGTGTCTATGACGCCGTCTTGACAGGCAAAAAGAAATCCCTCGGTCTCCGATCTCAATCCAGCAGACTTGAGAAACATGTTGGACAGACCCATCGAGAGCTCTTCTCTACGTATGATGCCGTAGAATTTACCATGGAGGGGCTTCTCAGCATGTTCTCTTAGTAGGAGCGTTTGTTCTGCTTCCTGTATACGACTTTTGAGCACCAGAGGTGTTAGTGATGCTAGGCCATGTGTAATGTCGCTGGAATTGAATGGGAGATCAAGCTCCTCTGCGGCCCTATCTGCTGCATGGTATAGAAACACCGCAGCATTGGCGACTTCATGTTGATGTAAGAGTCGCATAAGGGGATCCGGGCTTTTTAGAACTGAGCAGGCTGTAGCCAGAACCGTTCTGCGATGAAGACACTCTAAGCTTAGCAATCCTCTACCCCCTTTATCGCCAGGGAGATATATTCGAGGTACGGAAGATCTAGGATGAAGACTTCGTTGTATTGTCATCATCTTGCGTGTGCTTCGATCAAGTTGTTTTAACTCATCGACGTTCCATTTTACTGCACCAAACGTGTAGAGCAGTATAGGAACGGCCAGCATATTGTTCGCCTGGATCTTATTCTTTCCAGATAATTCGGAAGCCCAAATTTTTCTGAGAATTTGGCGATACCTTTTTCCAAGGGCCGTTTTCAAGTTATGCACATTTTGGGTTTCCGCTTGCGGTATTCCAAGATATGTATATGTTTCTCCAATTCCAAGATGTTGAATGGTATTTCCGCCTATGAGTTGAACATCCTGATCGTCACTGGATGATGTAGTTTCTAGTCTTCCTTGGTGTAGGTGGACGCAGGCACACTTGTCCAGTCCGAAGCTCATGCCAATCGCTTTAGAATACCTATATACCGCATCTACAAGGATGTTAAGGTCCTTTTTTGAGGAAGCAAAGAGTTTAAGGTCGTCCATGTATAAAAAGTGGTTGACCTTATATTCTCTTCTGTTCGGCGGGCCACATAGGTATCCAGAGCTTTTGCCTCGGAGCACAATAGATAGAGGCAAGAGGGAGATGCAGAAAAGTATCGGACTTAGAGAGTCTCCTTGAAAGACCCCCCTCTTATATGTGACAAAGCTTGTAGTCACTTGTCTTTTGTCAGATGTTATGACAAATCTTGTCCGCCACAAGAGCATAAGCTCTTTTATGCATCTCACTATGTTTGGATGCACCTCCATGCACTCAAGGAGCTTCATAAGAAGCTCATGGTTCGTGTTATCGAATGCCTTACGGTAATCAATCCAAGCCATGGACAGATTGCGTCGATACCTGATCGAGTCCTGAGTAATACACCTGTCTATTAACAGGTTCTCCCTGCAACCTACCAGCCCTCTCTTGCATCCACGTTGTTCGACTATTGCACTCCATACCCGCTCGATAGATGTCAATATCCTCTCTTTGAGGATGCCAGTGAATAGCTTGTAGCTGGTGTTTAAACAAGCTATGGGCCTGTAGTTCTTTGGACATGACAAATCTCCGGCCTTAGGGATCAATACCGTACGTCCTTCCACTAGCCACTGCGGGACGCGTTGTTCTCCGTTTAAGAAAGTAGTAAATATACGAGCTAGATGTTGGTGCGTAGAAGTAAACTTCTTCCACCAAAAGTTGTTGATTATATCTGGCCCTGGCGCCGAAAAGTTCTTAGTTCTAGCGATAACTTTCTTCACTTCTTCAGCAGTAATTAGTGGACACTCTTCCTCTGGACCTTGTAACCTTTGCCTTTGGCAAAAGTTACGAAAGAGTGATATATCGGAAGCGTCTTCATTTAGCTGATAAGTATCTCCATATACTTGCTCCCAGAAGACTTGAATCTCTTCTCGACTAGGCGGATTTTTAACTACACATGACGCTTTATTGAACAGACGGGAAGGATTAGTAGAAAAGGTGGAATTTTCCTGAATCCACTTAACTCGCCGTTCAAGGCGCTGTTTCGCTGTTGAAAGAGATCTTACTTTTCGCGTCCAGTGTTGCTTGATGGTCGACAGTTTACACTTGTTCAGGGTGTGATTTGCTTTCCTCAAGCTTCGAGCAAGTGCCCTAACTTTTGGAGTGAACTTTTTATTTGATGTTATGTAGCTAATCACGCACTGAACATTTGATGCATGCCGTCTCGCCGTTTCAATTTTGAACTGAAGCTGTGCAATACGCTCGCGTGTCTTACTCAGACGTACCGAAGTATCGTTACTTCTATCGTCGCTAAGCAGGTAGACCGCCTTCTCGTAAACTACACAGTTCAGATTCCAGAGATTAACATCTTCGGGGAGCAAATCGCGGAGAGCAGTATTAGCTTCAGCTATTTTGTCCATCCTGAGGAAGACTTTTTGGTGGATAGATCTCCTACTTCTCATGTTAGCATTATCGACTATCTGCAAAGGTGGTCTTGCTGGAACGGGTGGAATGTTCGCTGGAGGATATTGCTCCTCTTCCTGTTGATAAAGAGCTTCATATCCGTTTTTTCGCAAGAAGGATACCTGATCTCTTAAATATTGAGGCGTTTCATGAGCATATTCCGGGTGCATATTGCCCCAACGGTCATGTAACCTCTTCATGAATTCTCTCCGCGCCGGTGAGCTTCTTTGCCAACAGGTAAGAAGGTCCCTCCTGAGTTGGTCCGACCATTTAAATCGATGTTCTCGCGTTTGTCCGGAGTCGTTGCCTGGTCGTCGCCTCGGTTCGGTCCTACTGCCACTCCCAACTGAACCATGGCCTCCATCCGAGAGAGGCCTATTGTGGGTGGCACTGCGCGATACTGGTGTCGTAACCGCAAAATTCGTTGCATTGGGGAGTTAGCCCAAAGCAACGTGGCTGACTGCAAGAGCCGGAGCTCTCGGGCGATGGGGTCGCATAATAATAAATTGTTCATACAATAGATTTTGTTAACATTGACTATTATCTTACTCTAATTGAAAATAAAATAAAAAGTTGAAAATTTCTTAAAAACCAGCGACTTTCTGTTTCTGTTCTAAGAGAAAAATGCTGAAAACTTCTCCAGGAGGGGTCTGAGATTGCATCTTTTCATATCAATAAATACAAGTTTTATGATATAGACAGTATCATCCCAGGTATTAGAGGCAAAGTTGTCCTGCTCTTCACTGAAGGACTCATTTGGATGGGCAGTGGACACAGAGTGACAGATGGCATCAAAAAGGACCATTATGATAACGAAGAATATAGTTGGATTTAATCGTTTGTAAACAAATGGATTAAGGAAAATACACTGCCGATAAGACACTATCGCGGCAAAGAAGACTAGCGCAGAAATTAACAGGAATGTTGGACAGGGCAGGGTAGAGTTCGAAATGCGGTAATTTAAGACATTAACTTCGAAAACGTATGGCTAACCCGCTTGGAAATGGTCACCATAGGACAAAACACAAGTATACCATGGTTCAAGTCATCAATAAGTTTTTGCCTATAGTTCGCTCATGGTATGACTGAAGTATGGCTTGTGTCCAAATCCCATTGTTTCACCATGGGAAATTACGAAATGCATTAAAAAAATGTTTCAGGCCAATTTTATGACCAATTATGTCAATTATGTGGCTGTAAATTTGTCCAACATCAGGCGAGATTAAATTAGAACATTGAGCACCATACTCATCATATAGAAATGAATGATCACTCAGTCGAGGTGATCGTCTCGTCTCGATCGAATTTTTCCATTACAAATTCTTGATCTCCATTATATTTCAGTTCCATCCGACTATGATTTAAGAAAATCTCGATTTTGTTCAAAAATTATTGACATGCATCACTTAAGGCCGGTCGAGATACCGAAATGATAAATTCGATGGGTCCTAAAAGAAACTACGTTGAGATGAATTCCTCCAATGGCATTAATTCCGTGAATTCCGTAAGTTCCATGAATTGTGTGAATTCCGTAAATTCCATACTTTTTCCACCGAGATAACGAAGTCAGTCGTATAGACTAACTCAAGCGTTTTCCTAAATTTTCTATAGCCTCGCTAAGGAAATGTAACAGTTGAAATAGGCTATGAATATCAAGGGACTCTCAGCCAAATACTCACTCATACACGGAGAAAAATGGAATTAAAAAATTGGGTCCTTCGTGCTGGTAATCGTGGTATACATTACTGAACTGGCGTTGTAAACAAAATTCGAGATTGAAAATTGGTTACTGATTCAAGTGCGATCGTGGTATTAACTGCTTAACTGCTTTAGGCAACTAAAGAGATCACAGCTTGTCGACGGTCTGAGTTTCCTAGCGCGCTGTATGGAGTCCAGTGCAGAATAAGAATCGTTCCTGTACAGGCAAGAGTAAAGAATAATCGGCTAAAGAGAATTCACAAGGACACATAGCGGCAGCTGTTGAATGGTCGATATAGTCACTTTTCATTTTATAAACTTATATTCATTTATATATCATACACACATGTATTCGATAAGTTTCAAATATGAAATTAGCAACACTTATTTGCTGAAACAGAAAAAGTCGAGTTAGATGAAAAACGTAGTTACCGAGAACAGAACCCGTGTTTGTAAGATAGCAATCAGCTTCTCTCTGCAATCTGGTATTCTGGATGCTCAAGTAAGTGGCACTAAAAGTCCTTATGGTATCATGAAAGCAAGCTTCGGTTCGGTGCTGTCCAAACGTTATTGAGTGCGAGGAATCCACGGATGATCACTGGACTCTTGCAAACTCAGTCCGGTTCTCAATAGGACACTATAAACTATATTTCGATTAAGACTTGGTTCATCTGACAACCGAAAGAGGATATATGAAATTCCATTATTGATTCTAGAAAGTATAATAATTTATGCTTTCTATTCTTTTTTGAGGAAACGCACTTTTTAGGAGAGACTAGTTTTCCATTTGTGCAAAGGTTCAAGCACTTGAATTGTAGGCGGTAAAGTGTGAAGTGTATATAATAACTTTGAAGCATTAAAAGATAAGGTTCTGTGCGGGAGAAACACATTTTTAATTATGAGTGTGTAGTTTTACAATCCTTCGCGTGTCTTGTGCTTTTTTTTAAATTTGGTAATCAATAAATAATTTTTGTACTGAATTTGGAACTCTTCAATCTCATTTTTCTCCGTGTGTGATTCCCTTCGTTGACAAGGTACCGCAGATAACGAGATTCCGCCGTTTCAGGAATTCGTTATCTCGGTGAACAGAGTATATAAATGCCGTAAATTTCGTTAATTCAATGAATCTTATGAATTTCCTAAATGCGCATCTGTAAGTAACCCCTAACATTACTGCGTAATTATATATGTCATAGAACTCTACGGCGCAGTTGTAAGTGCTATCCAACTCTTCTGCGCATCTGAAAGCATCTCCTTATATTACTGCGCAACTATAAGTTCCGTGTACTATACTGCGCATCTGCAAATGTCGTGTAACTGCACTGTGCAGCTGTATGTGTCGTGCGACTGCACTGCGCAGGTGTACATACCGTAAAACTTTACTGCGCAGCCATATGTGCTATTGAACTATGATGCGCAGCTACAAAAGCGCCGTGACTTAACCTCAAACTAAACTCTCTCTCTTTCAAATCGTCTAATTTCTGAAATATAATACAAGGATCCTTTTAGGAATCTTTTTATATCCGATATATAAGGTTCCTGAAGAGTCCGGTTCGGATCCGACGCCATGAGAATTTAAAGGGTCCGGGTTCAGAACTGTATTCTTAAGAAACTAAAGTCTCCGGGTTCGGACCTGGACCAGGGCCGTGGCTAAAGTTGAATTCAAGGTAGGGCAGCGGTGGTTACAGGTAGGGCGGAAGTAAAAATTTTATTTGATCTGATCTGGTCAATTGTATTTTTTAAGGTAGGGCATTGCCCTACAATGCCCCGCGTCCCCCCCCCCCTAGCTACGGCCACGACCTGAACCCTTAAGAATTCAGAAGGTTCGGGCCCGGACTCGTTGCGCAAGAAATGCAACCTAAAAGGTTCCGAACCCTGGGTAGAATATGTTTGGACAATGGTCGACAAACGAAATTGGTCGATACATATCATTTTTGTATCTCGACCGACATTCGAAAATGTTGGCCTGATGAAAATTCGCATCTAGAGTAACTATGGGCGAAATATGGGCAATAACTTATTCAAGACTTGAGACAAGATACTCGTATTTTGTCCCATGGTGAACATTTCCACGCGGGAAAAGACCGATAAAATCTCCAGCTATTCCCATAAACTTTTGGTTAATTTTCTTCAGAATTTAGGGTTAAAGCTGTATCTACTTACATAACAACAGCAGTAGATGGGTGGTTATTCTCGACTAAACGAGACAATGACCAAGTGTGCTCTGGAGTTTTGGGTTTCTGTAGTTTTCCACTCCTCTGACAAAAGCTCAGGCGAATGCGAGCACTTCTAATATAAATCCGGCTGCAGACGCTTTGAGGTTTCATATATTTGAAAAACCCAAGTAATTGAGTTGGTCAGGTATCACTTGAAGGCTTATCATGAGAGTTGTGGTAATTAGAATTTTTTTCAAAGGGATGTAAGCCAGAGGGTTCAATTTGTAACGATTTCCTGTGGGAGGGGAGCCTTAAATATGTGAAACCCCGGAAGGGGTATACTGTAGAAATGTAGTTTAATCTGTATCTACATATTACTGAATTTGAGCAATTAAATTAATATTTCAACTGCAGTCAATTGCGGTCAGAAAAATCAACTATCACTTGTACAAATCTTTAAACTAGGATTCAGTATAGCATGTTATGTGCTCCATTCTTATTTGTATATTCAATCACATTTATAGTTATTTGGATGAAAGTTGTTGTGTCAAATAAATATAAAGAATCTTCGAAAGATTACAATGTTTTTTGTTTTTATTATTAATATTTTCAGGCCCGTATTTTTGACTTTCTGGTGAAATTGACAAGGCAATCATCCTTAAAGCTCTCCGCATCCTCGAAATACATGATGGGATAACGAAATGATCGCCTATCATTCTATCTCCTTTTCTCCATTTATCTCACTTTTTATCTTACTTCTCTGCTTATTTTTCCAGGATAGCGAATTCTATGTAGAGATTAGAAAATTCAAAAATAGCGTACTCAACATGATGGCCATGATTCAAAATTTTTTACGCATTCGCAGGAAATTTGTTACATTGGTTCTTCGAGATTTTCGCTTACGAATGAATTCTTGAAATTGAAGAATATTGCAAATAGCCCATTCAAAAAATGAGGTGCTTCGGGGCACTATTGGACTTAGCGGCTTTAAACTCGGTCTTCAGGGTAGTTGGTTCCCTGATCAGTTTTTGAGTTTTCGGTCACCCATTTTGGTCTTTCATTTTGGATGCATCATTATCAATTTTCAGATTGAGATTTCTAAATTTAAATCAACGATTCATGCCTGACAAATTTTTGTAAATGCTGGAAGTAGTATTTCGGGAAGACCTATCCAATGTTGACTCGTTGAAAATTCTATTCAATTTACCGATTCCCATGAAAGTTTGTAGTAGGTGGTTTCCTGAGTCTTGGGATACAAATTTGGGATCAAAATTGTAAAATTCAAAATAATAACTCAAGCTTTGAAAATTTTATTATATTGGTATAAAGATATTCATGGAACTCATTAGTAGGAGGGTTTGCGTCACAAAACACGAAATCAGTGTCAAAGGTAAACAATTTTAAGAGTTGACACAAATTACAATAACTCTTTTTATTAATCTGGTATATTTCCATCGAAGAGAGTATGTGCACATTTTTTTGCAGAATACCAATTTGAGTTCAAAATGTAAAAATTCAAAAAGCAGCCTTAGACATTCTATTCAGATGATAGACGTACGTACCTTAGGGGGGTAAGGTATCTAGCCTAGGTGTGACTGCTAGAGAAATTGATCAGCGACCAAGACATTTCGAAAATTCACGCAAATCAAAGAATTTAGAGAATTTTTGGAATTCAAAGAATAAGGTTAAATTCATTATGGGAAAATATATTGACGCTCTGGTACCAAATGAGTTGGTGTTCCTTTGTATGGGCTTTAGGGTCTAGTGATCAAAAAACTGTGTTTTTTAATCAGACGTTTCAACTCATGTGGGAGTCCTCTTCAGTGATTTATTTCTTATCAGTTGTGTAAGAAAATCATCACATCACTATTGCACTAATAAAATTCGTTGCCGAACACTTCAGATTCAGTCGTTTTCCAATAGTGACAAGAGCAACTAGTCAGTTTCATTACAAAAGATGTGCTTTCCAAAAAAACGACGGAAAATTAAATTAAATTCATGTGAAGTGTTCGGCAACGAATTTTATTAGTGCAATAGTGATGTGATGATTTTCTTACACAATTGATAAGAAATAAATCACTGAAGATGACTCCCACACGAGTTGAAACGTCTGATTAAAAAACACAGTTTTTTTAATACTGGACCCTAAAGCCCATACAAAGAAACACCAACTCATTTAATAAGGTTAAACATTTAAGAAAAAACCGCAACTCGGCCATTCTAAAGTAACGGAGAGGACAAGTTGACGCTCATAATGATATTTATCTCACACAAGGAAATTATATTTTCCTTTGATACATGTTGATTTTTAAGAGTCCAAAATTAAGTTTTCATGAGGAATGTTTCATTGAAAAAGTGTCTAGCCCAAATGAGTTGTACAACAAGAAACTGGGTAACGGAGAATACGCGTACGAGTTGATAAATCTTGATTTTCAATTTCAAGTTCTAAATTCTGCGCAGGCTAGCAAGCTGTAGGGTTGCATTTTTTCAAGGATTCATGTACATTCAATATTGAAAGAAGATCATAATGGTTTCGCTCAAAAAAATATAGTGGTGAGAGAAAAAAGAATGGATAAAGCTAAAGGAGAGGACAGTCAATAGTAACGATGACGACACGTACGTTCGCCCTGTGACTTTTTCGTGTTCTATGGGGGATTGGGTCAATAAAAGTTTAAAATACGAGAACTATGAACGTTCTTAGGTAAATACTACGAATGCTCATCTAGCTCATTGCGTTGAGCATACAATAACTTGAGTTATTTCTAACTCTAATGAAGAAAAGCTTGAAAATTAAAAAAATAAATAAAAAATTAACAATGACAAGACATTTTCATCCAAGAAATATGTAATTGCTAATAAAATATATGAATTTTCAAATTAGACGGGAAAATATTTAAAAAATGGTTGAATTTACATTAAAAAAATATGTCTTTTGAACATAATTGTTTCATTTTTAAGCAAATAAGAAAATTCATAAAAACAAAGATAACCCTTAGAAAGAAGAAACTGCAAAATCAAAAAAGGAAATGTTAATATAAATACCTGGGTAATAAATTACTAACCCCCCCTTCCCACCGCAAAAAATCAAAATTCGTTACGTAATTTAAGTACGATCCTTCATTGTGAAAAAAGTTGGTTTCTAACTCGATTTGGGTAATATTGACGATACTAAATAAAAGGTACAAAGAAGTATTCTTTCCTTTTAGGAAGTACGTGCTGAACTTCATACGGCTTGCGTCACCTATAAACTTAATTAAAAGAAAAAAAATTATTGTTATGTGGATTCGAATAAATTTTTGAGCGAAATGCATACAAATTTACGAAAAAAGATATGCAATGCGTTATTGGACCACCCTAGTGCATACACATATAAGTGACGATTTGACTAACCACCCAAACCCCAAAATCTGTATTCTTGACCTTTCTTCAATAAAAACCGAATATCATCTTATATGCCATCCACAAAGTGGGGCTCACCTTGTGAAAAGTCATATTTATTATCAGTCTGTGAAATGTAGTATAACTTTTTTTTGCGTGCATGATTCTAATTGGGCAACGTGTCACGAGCGTGACACTAGATAGCACCAAGTGATCCACCGTGTTTCAAATAGTCATTGAATGGAGTAAAACCGCAAACAAGGATTCCTTATAAAAGACGAACACTTCCTCTTCCGCCATCAATTTGATTTTGTTATTACAAAGCTTCTCATCAACATGGCTACACCAACTTATTTGATTCTCTCCATTCTTTGTGCGGGTTTGCAACAAGAAATCCTAGCTTCTCCATCTGGTCATGAGAGTTCGACAGGTAAGTGAAATATTTTTAGTCTGTACGTAAAAACATAGATTTTTTTTGTAGTGCTTGACTTCAATTAACTCGTTCGTAAAAATACTTCGACCAGAACCCTTTCAAAGGACAATACAAATATTTGATCTCTTGAATTTAAAAAAAAATAGTATAGTACGGTATGTGTGATCTAGAGCCTTGCGAAAGGAAACCATATGTTGCTTGAAAGGTTTTGATGGAAAAAACACATTTGACGCGCTTCTAATTTAAATTTGACTACACTATTTTGCAGGAATATTAGTGCAGATCGTGCTATGAATTCAGACAGAAAATAGAAAGATTTTGTTAAGGTACGAAGTTTGGGAGGTTCTGGCATGACACATTTCACGCATCTAACTGCTTTTTTATAGTTTTTATATGGCTTTTATGCGAAGTGGTATATAATTGCATCAAAAAATATGTTTTTTCTCTGTGAACGGTCCCGTATGAACATGCCGTGATCCTAGGACCATGTGGTTCTATCGCACTTTTTCGACGAATATGAGTTAATGATACCAGAAGATAATCTGTTAATCTATTCCCGTAATTTTAATCTGATTCTGAAATACAATGGCTGATTACGTGAAAGTTATAAAACAAAATCTCTACACAAGAAATGTGGAACCGCCATATAGTATCTAGTGCCACGCAATCACACGCTGCCAAATTAAAATGAGGCTAATAAAAAAAAATGACAATCATTCCAAGTCTAAATTTTCCTGACAAAGTGATTTTATCTTGAGTTCACAATACTACTGAGCCACAAGGGCACAAAGTTTTATCTTCTATCAATTACACCATGATTTCGACATTCCTAGAGTTCATTGTTGAACTAGTGTTCTAATAATTGTTGCCAGAAATTAGTAAAAAACAGTTGCTTCTCATTATGATTGGACGACTTCATGTAAAATAGGGTTGTTCCAAAATGCATTGAAATTTGGTTTTAATGCTGGAGAACAACGACAATCTTAATTAGGTAACATTAAAACTATATTGCCGGTCCCGACAACAAAATTATTTCTATTACCAGTCTCAGGGTTGCCTTCCTGCCCCCACGAGAGTCTGGAAAGGAGTGGAGTTTTGAACAAAATTATTCATGTGACCAGTCACAGACGTGTCTTGCCGCCTTCAGGGAATATTAAAAATTGGTAGCGGTTTCGACCAACACATTTCTGTAACCAGTTGCTCGAATACCTTCCCGCCTCCAAAAGATGCTGGAAAGAAGTTTTGGTTTGACTAACATTATTGTTGTAACTGATCACAGGAGTGCATTTCCGCCCCAAAGGATATTGGAAAGGGTTAGGGGTTTGACCAACATTGTTTCTGTAACCAGTTACAGGGGTGCCTTTCCACCCCCAAAAAATTATGGGAAGGGGTATGGGTTTGACCAAAATTATTATTGTTGCCAGTCACAGTGTTATCTTTCCGCCCTCACGAAATGTTGGAAGGTGCTAGGGGTTTGACAAATATCGTTTTAGTGCTCAGTTACTGGGGTGCCTTCTCACCCCCACAAGATGCTGGTAAGGGGTATAAGTTTTCTTAACATTATTTTTGTAGCCAATCACAGAGGTTCGTTTTCGCCCCGAGGAGATATTGGAATGAGTTAGGGGTTTGACCAACATTATTGCTGTGACCAGTCACAGTGGCACTGTAAAGAAAAATTGATCTTTCAAATATATTTTTCGGCTGTCCATGGTATATCTATACCATTGAGTTTTTTATTCCCGTTTTTCTTTTGCCAACAATCATTATCGTCGCTCTAGTGCAATAAATAATAATAATCTTAGGTAATTCGAAATTATTTACAGGAATTCCGATCGCTTGCATAACTGTTTTTTTTTCTTCAAAAAGTCGTCTTTCTTCTCACAGAATCATAAGAATCAAATTTGCCTTTTAGTATACTTTGAATGTTTTCAGTACCTCAGCTTCATTATTCAATCGATTTTTAATCTTTCAGTTCTTTGGCGTTACTTGAATTTATGGAATTCCCCGAATTAATGAAATTTTTACAATTGTCTGAATTTCCAATAATTGCGACATTTCCTGCATTCCGAGAAATTCAAAATAATTCCAGGAAATCAAAATAATTCAGGGAATTCACGGAATTCTATCAATTCACGGAATACTATGGATATACGAAGTAAATGCAAGAAATTTTGTGAATTCGAAAAACTATGTGAATTCGAGAAATTATTTGAACTTGAGTAATTCGCGGAATTCAAGGTATTCAAGGAACTTAAGGAATCGAAGAAATTAAAAAAACTCCAGTAATTTGGGGGCTTCAAAGAATTAGGAATTTCAAAGTATTCAAGAAATTTAATGAACTAGAAAATTGTGTATTTCTATTATAACCTTGAAAAATAAGTATTAGAATAAAAAATTGAATTATTGGCAAAACGACGCAAGGTACCCAAAACATTGATAGGCAAAAGTTGTGACCCAAAAAATCTCTTTAAATTTGTTTTCAATACTAATTCATTGATGAAAAGCGCAGTTTTCGTTTTATTCATAAAAACAACATTAGAGATAAAATATTTTGTTTAGGAAAAACCACACAAATTACGTAAAAAGATGCATAGACAAAAATTCTGCACTCAAAAAATCTACAATTTTTTTAGTTATCAATCTTTTATTGGTTGCGTAGTTTCCATTTTGATTGTAACAAATAACAGTAGAATTTTTTAAAAATTGCTTAAAAGCGACACAAGTTATGAAAAAAATTAATAAACAAAAATTGTTCACCCAAAAAAGATTCACACATTTTTTATTAATTACGTTTTGGTAGGATGCGTATTTTTTGTTCAAGTTGCAAAAAATAACATTAAAAATTAACAAAATAAATTTTTCGGAAAAACGAAAGAATGTGAGATGAAATTTCAATCAACAAAATGGTTTTTTCATAGGATGCGCCATTATTTTAGTTTTAAAACAAGACAATGAAAATACGTTTATGTTCATATTAATGCATATTATGAATTGTAATATAAATTTATTGAAATCATATATTTTACAGTGTAGCTAAGAATAAAAATTAATACAAATAATAAAGTAATCATGGAAACTAAACTTTGTACTTAATTTTGCAATATCTGAATATGTATATATCATATATATCATATATCATATGTTTCATATAATAAAGTTGAGCACAATGTAGGACAGTTCGCACTGCATACTAAATTTAGTGCCAAGCATGAGATACGTGATAAGAGTGTGTTTGTAAAACCCAACAGAGCTTCAACAAAAGAGAATTCACAATCACCAAATTACAGTTGTTGATGCTTTAGCGAAGTGCGTTGGAAATCTTTTCTTTCCAATTGTAACTATTTTGTTGAAGACTTTTTGTTGTTGTAACCTAATCTTTCCAACCGAAAATTCAACAAGTCCATGCTTGGTCAAACATTCATCTTCTGCACTTGAAAAGCCCTCTACTTTTTCCTTTGTGGTAGAATAACACAGGCCTACAAAAAAGTACCATGCGCAGGAGATCAGAGTATGGTACCAGATTTCTGGGTATAAATTATTATCATTGGTATTCAAATCGTCTGAAAGCAGGTCAAAGCATGATGCTTTAATGTTTTTTGTTGTGCTGAATATGAATATAACTTCAATTTCACCAGTACGTCAGGGTATTACACTAGGCGCTTAAATTTCCCTACAAAGACAGCTTTTTTGGGCATAAAATTACTGTTGGTATTGCAATAGTCTCAAAACAGGCCAGGCGTGGTATCTTCATGTATTTCGGAGCGCTGAATACGAACCTAATATTGGTTTCCCCACGCGACAATTCCTAGACGCAGAAAATTTTATAGAAAATCAACTTTTTGGTGAGTGGAAATAACCTTGGTATTGGAATCATCTGAAAACGGGCCTGGACGTAAAAATACACATTTTTCCCTGCTTTGCTCAAGTTTTATCCACGTGTCCATCGAATGCTCTGATAAGAATCTTTCAAACGAAACTGGACAAAATTTGGTATCCCGAATTTAAAAAATAATAATATAGTGCGATGCTGGCACATTTCTCCAAAATTTCGAAATTTGATTTAAAAGAAGGTTTTTGTTTGCAATTTCTTATCGGAGTGTGGAACATGTAACGTGAAATTGACAAAAAGTGATCCAGAGCCTTGAGAAAGGAAATCATATGGTGCTTGGAGGGTTTTGATGAAGAAACATATTAGATTTGCTTCTAATTCAAATTTTGGCTATTAATTGATGACACCAGACTATAATCTAGTAATCTATTCCCGTAACTTCAATCTGATCCTCAAATGCAATGTCTGAATAAATAAAAGTTATTAAACAAAATCTGTACAACAACTGTGGAACCACCATACGCTATCGAGTGCTGCCAGATTGAAGTCATGAGAATAAAAAAAAAAAGATGACAATCATTCTCAGTCTAACTTTTTCTGACTGAATTCATTGCACCAAAGTTTCGACATTCCTAGAGTGGAATATTGAATTAGTGTTATAATTATTTTTGCCAAAAATAAGTAAAGAACAGTTGCTCCTTATAATAAGTGAATAACCTTTCTGCAGAATAGGGTGGATCAAAAGTGCATTAAAACTTTGCTTTTATGCTGTAGAACAACGGTATTCTTAATTAGGTTATAAATCCGAAAATAAAAATTGCATATTTTTGTTTTTTGGATTGCTTGTGTATACAAAGCCGGTACTGATCAAAAAATATTTGTACCGGCAAAAATATGTTGCCGCTACCGACAATTTTTGTTACCCTTTCTCTGGAAGCATATTCCGAGGATAGAGCCTAGAATGCCGACAAAAAATTTAAAAATCAATTTTCCTCCTATGTGTTTAATGCTACACTGTAAAAAAAATGGTTGAAAATTACCGCATTAATCAGTGGACATAAAAATACCAGTGATTAACGTGGTAATTTCACTGCAATAGTTGAAAATTAATGTGATACTTTAAAATCACATGCAGACAGGAAAATTCTCGTAACGTCACTTTCAGACATTGTAATTTTACGTTCCTCTTGCAAAATTCAACTGTCAGTGTAAAACGGAGAAGGCATGTTTCATTGCGCATGCGCTAGGTAAACCTGCATGTACGGGAAAGTAACCTCTACGGCAAATGTCATTTACTACATGTTTTTCTTTTGCAAAAAGCTATGCTTCATATGACGCACAAAACAATCAATGAAAATTAAGGAGAAATCTCGAGACAAAGAGATACGTAACCTCAAAATTGATATAATATTATAACTGTTTAATTGAAGAAGACCATGTATAAACAGTATAGTTTCAGTTTTTGTCTAAAGGACGTTTTTTTCTCTATTTCTACACAAATACGACACACAAGCAGGAACTTTTTCTACTCACCTTATATACCAAATATCAGTATTAGCCTACGTGCGTAGTTATAGAAAACTCAAAGAATATATTAAATTATTTTATACATAAAAAAACACGCACGGTAACGCGTTGTTGTCGAGTGACACCGGCCGCGCCAATTTGTTTCTCTCCGCAGCGTTAACAGCTCGCCAACGAGCGGTTAACAGTGGAATTACAAAATTCTGGTAAAATTTCCATCGTTCTGCTTTTTTACACTTTCCATGTGAATTGGATTACAGTACATTTTGTGATTTTAAAGAAACCTGGTAAAAGTGCATGATAATATCTGTTATAATATGGTTGAAATTTACCACGTTAATCACTGGTATTTTTATGTCCACTGATTATTATTATTATACCATTAAGCCATTTCCCTTTCGGGGTAGGCGTGACTTGCTCGGTTGGGGAATAGTAAACAGGTGAATATGTATAGAGTAGGTTGTTATATGGGCATAAGGTATATAGGAGTTTTATAGGTGTTAGGGATAGGTGTTTTAGATCGATCTGGAATTCTCGTGTCATTTATTTAGATGACACGTTCATTCCGCAACACTGCTCCGACCCAGGTTGCTGATCAATCTCTCTAGCGATCACCCCAAGTGAGGAACCTCACAAAATTGTTATGTATGGTTCCCCACTTGGGCCCATTAGTATCCAAAGTCTCTGTTTCAGGCGCCATTCACACTATTGTCACTCTGTTTACAAACTATTTGTCGCCACACATTTCTGTCCTGGCATACTACTCTAGCTTCCTTCACGTCCATGCATTTCTTCACGCAAGCTCTTCTGTTCCTATGGCTTCTTACGTCTCTTCGGATTAATGTCTCATTCACAGATTCTGACCATTCTTTCGGCGGTCTACCTCTGGGCATTCTACCATTTACTTTACCTTTATACACTTGCTTCGTCACTCGTTCATCTTTCATTCTTTCAAGATGTCCGAACCACCTTAGCTGATTTCTTTCCCATATGTCAACTAGTGTCTCTTGTGTACCACATTCTTTGAGGATTGTCTCATTTCTGACTTTGTCCATCAGTGTTTTCCCGCATATTATGCGGAGAGGTTTCATGCCGATCGCGTTGATTTTGCTCCTGTCCTTTTCTTGACAGGTCCATGTCTCGCTACCGTATAGTACAGTTGGTACGAAGATAGAGTTATGTATGGCCATTTTAGCTTTTTTTGATATGTTTTTATTTCTGAGGATGGATCCTGCTCTACCGATAACCTGCTTACCCTTATTTATGCGCCTATCTAACTCCCCATCTATTTTTCCGTCGCTAGTGAATAGGCTACCCAGATATACGTACTTGTCAACTTGTTCTAATCCCTCACCATTTAGGACAATGTTGCACATTGTTTTCTCGCTTTTTCCCTCAAACACCATGATTTTCGTTTTATTCACGTTAATTTTGAGGCCCATGTTCTCCATGCTTGTATTTAGTTTATTCAACATTCTTTGCAAGTCCTCGATTGATTCTGCCATAAGAATCTTGTCATCTGCGAAAGCTAACCCACGTACCTTGACGGTTTCGAGATTTACACCTTCTTCGTCGAAGAGGGCAGTTCTTAGACATTTATCCATGAATATGATAAATAGCCACGAGGACATAACGCATCCTTGCTTCACCCCTTGCATAATATCGAACCAGTCGCTCAGTTTCCCATTTACCCTTACACTCGCTTTACTGCCTGTATAAATTGTTTTTATTGCTTGTAGGAGCCCTCCATTTACTCCATACTCTTTAAGGATTTCCCAAAGTTTAGTTCTATTTACCTTGTCGAATGCTTTTTCTAGATCAATAAATGCACAGAAAACTTTCTTTCCTACTCTCAAGCTCTTTTCTGTGATCTGTCTTAGGCTAAATATCTGATCTGTACATGACCTTCCTGGCATAAATCCACATTGGACTTCCCATATCTTCTCTTCTGTAATTTCCATTACCCTACGGATAAGTATTTTTGAGTATATTTTACTTACGGTACTTAGTAGGCTGATACCTCTGTAATTACTGCAGTTGCTTTTATCTCCTTTTCTTTTGTATATTGGTACGATAATCGCTTTTCTCCAATCGTCTGGGACTTCTCCCGTTTCGATACATAAATTTATTAATTCGCACAACCTGTGAGGTATGTACTCACCACCGTATTTAAGCATTTCAGCGCTAATATTGTCTATACCCGCAGCCTTACCGTTTTTCAAGTTCTTAATTATATCTCTGACCTCAGTGACACAGACTTTTTCAATTGGGTTTTCTAGTGCATTATGTTCTATGTCGCAGTTTTGTTGCCCTATATCTTCACCTCCTAATAGTTCTTTAAAAGAATCTTTTAAAGCGTCTACTATCCCGTCTATATCATATAGCATTTCGCCTTTACTGTTTCTCATGCTAGCAAACTCTGTACTTTTACTTTCCTTCAACTGTTTATATAATAGTTTCATAATTCCTTCAAAGTAGTTTTTTATTTTGTTCTCTTCTTCTGTTCTGATTTTCTCTTTACTCTCTTTGACTAGTCGTTTAACTTTCCTATTTTTGTGTCTGTAATCATTTTTAAGTCTAGTTTTCTCCTCATCGCTAAGACCTGTCATGTTCAGCGTTCTATTGCGCGCTTTTTTCTTTTCTTTTTGGGCTGCCGCAATTTCCTCATTCCACCATGCATCACCAGATTTTCTTCCTACAAATGCCGTACCACATATTTCGGTCGCAGTTTTAACAATGATATCCCGTAATAAAGTCCACGCGCCCTCTACATCTTTATTGCTTATAAGCGCTTCCCACGTTGCCCTATCTATGCGTTCAGTTAACCTCTTTTGGAACTCTGTTTCCACTTCTTGTCTCTGTAAATTTTCAATTTTTATTCGTGTTTGTTTCGTTTTCTTTGTTTTCTTTGTTCTCCATCCCCGCCCTAAGTTTATTTTGCAGACTAAAAGGTAATGATCAGTATTGCATTCGGCCCCCCTCATGACTCTTGTATCTGTAACTAGTTCTCTTAGTCTTTCATCTGCAATAACGAAGTCAATTATACTGCGGCTATTTCCTTTACACCAGGTGTACATGTGGATCATTTTATGTCTAAACCAAGTATTTGTAATGAATAGGCTCTTTTCTAAGCATAAGCTAACTAATTTTTCCCCGTTATAATTTTTTCTTGTTGTGTCCCCAAAATTACCTAGCACCCCTCCTGTATCTGTATCCTGACGCTGGACGCC
>CAKNXH010001706.1:114977-128819 GCA_932178445.1 Andricus quercusramuli
AAAGACTGAAAATTCGTTAAAAATCACTCCAAGCACCACAAAGACTAGGAAATTCTCTCACGTTAGAAAATATCCTATCATATTTTAAAAAATTTTCGAAATACCGTGAAATTTGAAAACATTCCCGAATAGTCAAAAATTCCCGGAAAAAGGAATTCCCGACAGAAAATACCTGTATTATAAAATATCCAAACTACAAAATTCCGGAATGAATAAAATATCCGAACTGGAGTATTCCCGAATAATAAAACTGACGAATTGGAGTATTCGCGAACTTACACTTTTACGGTAAAATTGATACAAATGTTGTGAAATTGCACTGTTAATCACTGCAAGTTCACAATAAACTTGTAGAATTACCGCATGAATCATAGTAAAACGTTTACAAACCGATTTGCAATTTTCAACCACTTTTTTTACAGTGTACTGTTTGATCCTCAATATCGGCCATCTTGCTAGTTAAAGTCCCAGACTAAAAAACGTTAGAAAATGTTAGAGGTGAAACTGAAATTATTTCTGTGGGGTTTTATCAACACTATCTCTGTGACCAGTAGGGTTGTCCAAAAATGCATTGGAAAATATTTTTTTTTAATGCTTATCGGGACACCCCCCAAATTTGTTCGAATCCACCCAAAAATAAATCCATTTTTTTTTGTTTTTGGAAAAAATTATAGTTAGGTGTGCCCCAAGCCACATGAAGTTTAAAATGTATTTCCCATAAGAAAAGAAGATTTTTTTGTAAATCTTATCCAGAATCCTCAATATTATCTCAATCGAGTTGAAACTCAACTTAAAACAACAATACCATTCGAAGAATCATTTTTGTTATGGTTGACTTATTATTCGTTCATAAATAAAGAGGCGATGCAAAGTGGAAGATTTTAGAAAAAACCGCCACTATCTAGCACGTATGTAAAAAAGATAGTGATAAACAATATTAAATTGTTTAAACAACTTTTTTGTTAACTTTAATTAATTATCACCTTACTAAGTGAAAAAAGAACAGAAAGGTAAAAATTGCCGAAAAACCGCACTATCAGGCGCAATTGATATAGATGAAGATAGTCATAAACAATAATAATTTGTTAAAACAAATATTTTTGCTAAATCTAATTAATTATGAAGTCACACCTAATAAAAAATAGACAATCAGTTGAAAATTTCAGAAAAAACCGCAGCATTCTACCAATTAAGCAAAGAGAATATTATCAACAATGATAATGAATTGTTTGAACAATTATTTTGTTAACTTGAATTGATTATTACTTCATTCCAAATGAAAATTGGACTAGAAGCCAAAAATTTCAACAAAAAAACCCGCATCTTTCTAGCATTATTCAAATATAATACTATTAATGATTATAATAAATTGTTCAAACAATTATTTTGTTAACCTGAATTCATTATTCTATGAGAAAATTCCTGAAAACAATAGTAAATTGTTTAAACAATTCATGAAAATATCTACTTTTCAGTTTGAAGTAACATTTCATCTATTACAAACAATTCGCATTGAAAAACCGCAAAAAAATCATAATTAGTGCCAAAACCTCGCAAAACCCATTTTTTCACTTATGGGGTTTCTTTGGGACCCTGTAAAGCAGACTTATGGGGGTGATATTTGAAAAGTGATATCTTATTCGTATTCTATGGCTGATTGTGAAGAGAAATGTTGAGTTTCAACTCGATTAAGATAATATTGAGGATTCTGACTGAGATTTACAAAAACGTCTTTTTTGCTTATGGGAAATACATGTTAAACTTCATGGAGCTTCCCGCACCCCTTAATATTTTTTTTTTCGAAAAAAAAAATGGATTTATTTTTGGGTGGATTCGAACAAATATGGTGGGTGTGCCCATACAAAATCGAAAAAAAATTGTTCGGACAACCCTAGTGACCAGTCATAGTGGTGCCTTTCCACGCCAACGAGATGTTGGAAAGGGACAGGGGTTTGACTAAGATTTTTTCTGCGAACAGTCACATGGTTGCCTGTCCGCCTCGACATATATTGAAGGACTAGAAATTTGACCAACATTCTTTAAAATTAGCAGATTATTGCTTTAATTAACATTAAAAGTACATTTTCGAAGTATTCCCAGATAAACTAATCATTACAGCAGAATTAAATTCGACTAATTGAACACGAGCACAATTTTGTTACTTTATTTGCTAATTAGCCGTCAAAATGGTATTTTCACAGTAAATCCGAAGTAACCATTTTTTTATTTTTGCATTGCATCATTCACATTGAATTAATAATTGTGAAAATGAAAACGTACAAAAAAATTTTAATTTCCTTTACTCCCATTACAAATATAAGTTCTGTTTATACATTAATCCTGTAATATGACATATCTCACTTTAGAAGTCGGCACATCTGAGGCAAAACCTCTCTTATTTCCAAGTTCAGTTACTTATTTAGGAAAGTATTCATCTCTGTTAAAAATTAATTTTGTTTGTTGATGATTCGTCAGTTTCGTTAAAAACCATTTTTTTTCTTCTCAATTTGACTATCCTTCTTAAATTTGTTTTTGTTGTAAATTGTTCTCTCTAACTGATTATTCTCTCTTCTAGGTTCTCCACATGGTGGTGCAAGTTCAAGCGGTAAGTGGAATCATTTTACTCTGTACATAAAAACATACAGTTTCCCTTGAAGTGCTTGAATTTTATCCACATGTCTGTCGATATACTCTGACCAGAACCTTCCAAACAAAAGTGGACAAAATTTGGTCTCTCGAATTTGAAAAAATAATATTTATACGGAAACACATTCGATATTTGTGAAATGAAATTGTCTGAAAGCAGGTCAGAGTATGTCGCTTTTATGTATTTTGGTGCGCTGAATATGAATATGACCTTAATATCACCAGTACATCTGAGTTTCACCCTAGACGCGGAAATTTTCGTAGAAAATCAGCTTTTTGGTATTGAAATTACTCTTGGTATTGACATAGTCTCAAAAAAATGCCAGACGTGGCATCTTTATGTAATTCAATGCGCCAAATACAAACATGGCACTAAGTTTTATCCAACATGTCAGGGTTTGTCCCTAGATACGGGAAATTTCATAGGATTTCAGCCCACCAAAATGCATAAAGATATCATGTCTGACCTTTCACTAGACGATTTCATCACCATGGGTTATTTCGCACCCGAAAAATCTGATTTTCTATGGAATTTTCCGCATCTAAAGGGAATAACTGACGAGATGGGTGGAAACTAATGTCATGATTCTATTCAGCGCTTCAAAATACATGAATGTTCTATGCTGACCTGTTTCCAGATGATTTGAATAGGAAGGGTAATTGCATACCCGAAAAAGCTGATTTGCTAGGGAAGTTTCTGATTCTAGGGGAAAACTCTGACGTGCTGAGAAAAAAAGGTCAGATTCTTGGTCAGATTTGTATTCCGCACCCCAGAATACATACC
This sequence comes from Andricus quercusramuli, assembly GCA_932178445.1. NCBI lineage: Eukaryota > Metazoa > Arthropoda > Insecta > Hymenoptera > Cynipidae > Andricus > Andricus quercusramuli. The sequence goes on from CAKNXH010001706.1 coordinate 118,408, forward strand.
GAAACCGAACTCTGGTCTTCCGAGACAGACACTGTTCTTTGTGAACCTGTGTGATTAATCTTCTTGATGATTTATTCATCTTTTTGGTTTAAAATTCATTTCTTTTGTAGAAAATTAAACCAGTAAGTTAAGAAATTCTTTAAAAATTCAAAATTTGGTTGAAATGTTTTTTTTCTTTCTTGAAAGTTGATCTTTGTTGCTTGAAAATCAATCTTTTTGCCTGAAAATTCATTTCTTTGATCAAACATTAATTTTTTCACTGAAAATTAATTTTTTTATTGAAAATTAATTTTTGTAACTTAAAATTTCACTATTCCAGTTTTTGCCGAGAATTTATCTTCTCGTTTTTGAACACATTTGATCTTCTTGGTTGAAAATTTCTCGGTTTGGTTGTGAATTTAAGTTTCTGTTGAGAATTCATCTACAGTCAAAGCTATCAATAAAGCCGCCATAAGAATCGCAATTTTTTTGGTTTTTAGGAGAGCTTTTTTATATTGTCCAAATATATCGAATATTCATTGCGATATTTTCATAGCCTATAATATTTTTTAATATTATAAAATTCATAATATGAGAAAACCCTCCTAAAAACCATAAAAATTGCGATTTCGACGGCGGCACTATTCGTAGCGGCTGAGTAGAATTTCGAAGTCAGCGTGAGAGTTGTTGAAGCGTCTCGATGAGCTCCAGCAAGAAACAGGGCAAGCGGTCTTATGCGTTGCGACCTTATTATTAGCTTTGACTGTATTTTGTTGGAAATTCAGGTCCATATTATTTCACATGCGCCAAGTCTCACTGCGACAAGTCACACCTGTTGCATGTCCCATCTAAGGCATGTCACATTTACGGTACGTCACATCTACGGCATGTCTCATCTGCGGCATGTCACATCTGCGGCATGTCTCATCTGCGGCATGTCAAATCCACGGCGTGTCACAACTGCGGCATCTGTCCGCAACGACAACGGCTTTTATCACAATAAAATATTATATAATATTATTTCTGTGGCCAGACACAGGGGTGCCTCCACCCCACAAGATGTTTGGAAAAGGGTAGGGGTTTAACAAACATTATTTACATAGCCAGTCACAGGAGTGCAGCGAAATGTCGTAAATATGACATTCTGCATGTGTGACATGCCACAGATGTGACATGCTGCAGATGTGACATGGCGCAGATTTGAGATGCCGCACATGTGAGATGCCGCACATGTGACACGCCACATATGTGACATGCTGCTGACATGGCGCAGATGTGAGATGCCGCACATGTGACACGCCACATATGTGGTGTGCCGCAGATGTGTCTTGCCGCAGGTGTGACTTGTCGCACGTGAGTTGAGAATACAATTATTGTATCAAATGTTTTGTGGAAAGTATGTCACTTTTTTTTAGTAAAAGCGTATATTATTGGAATTTTGTCATGTATTTTGTTAAAAATTAATCCTTTTTGATAGAAAATTAACTGCTTTGGTTAGAAATTCATTTTGTTGATTGAACATTACTTTTTTCATCAAAAATTAATTTTTTCAACTGTAAATTTAACTATTCAATACAGTACACCGTGAGTTACGCTACTCCGCCAACATTGTAGGCGTATATCTCTGTGTCTTTTCAACGAATTTCAACGTAGATTTTTTTAGTCAAAAGGAAATACAGTCAGGAGTATTATGGTGCTGGTTAAAATAATAATGAAAAATATGTCTTTCCCAATGCTTAAATTTTGAAGGAAGAAAAGTTAAAATAATTTCACATGTGGTTAAAACAAATCTGATGATTTTAACTTGCAGAGGCTATGCTCTGTTTTTTTCTTACATCAGACAAAAACTTAAAAAGATCAAAGATTAAAAAGTAAATAAACTACAGAATTGAAAAATGTTCACGTTTGAATTTTTCGATGCATTTTGAATAGTAGATAGATTTTGATTCCTCATTCTCAGGATTTTATTCTCATTACATTCTTTTCATTACATGCATAATTTTGTTCTCTTCATCATTTTTTGTTTCTTTTATAGTTTGATCGCAAAATGGAATTCTTGATTTTCCTTTATTTTCTTGTGTGATCAAAATTTGAAGTTTTGAAATGCTCTACCTCTGGTAATAAACCCAGTGAAGAGGGTTCTGGATAGCTACGAGACGTAAATTCCACCCAGATGGATTGTTTTGAATTAGAAGGAAACTTGAACCCTTCTCCAACTTTTCTAGAAGCCGAGATATCGTCTTGATATCTCCGAAACGATGAGAGACCAATACTTTTTTTTGGGCAAATTCATGTTCAACATAAAATTGAAGGTGATCGACCTTTTACGCAGTTATTCCCCGGAGAATTCGAGCAATTCAGAGTATTCAGGAAATTGGGATAATTTCAGGTGATTCAAGGATATCAGACAATTTGGCTAATTCATGGTGTTTTGAGTAATTAGGAAACAGAGGTGTCACGACATAAGGGGTCGTTTAAAGAGGACCAAGATCTTCTTCCTACCCTTCAAATCATAATCATAAATTAAATAGTATCATTCTTACTGCTCCATCAATAGCTTCATTGACAGCTTCTAATAGTCCCTGAAAGCGAATGGATCATTCACAAGAAAACTAGAGTCAAATTTGGTTCCATGTAAAATTGACCATTGTTGAGGTTTTTATGCTATTTTGCGGAAGTTTATCCTATGATGGAATGAAAGCTGTCGTCTGCTACGTTCTTAGCAGCAATGGGAAAATGGAAAAGTATGAGTAAATTTGAGTTGTAAATCAAGAAGCCAGATTTAAAAGGACTTTTCGCTTACCTAATTTTCACTTTAAAAATGATTAGAATCATCGCAGACGAATTACAACATATTTTTCGTGAATGAAAATAGAGAACTTGACACAAAAACCACTTTCGACATCATGTTTCAAGATTAATCCATTACTTATGCCGTTTATAAGACGGTAACCGATCTTGAAAGATTCTATCGCAAAACTTTCTACCTTACTCCATATTGCAGGCTAGGAACTAAGCGGAACAATTAGAATCAAATTAATTTTAAGGTTGAAACATCAATAGGATTCCTAATATAATGAATAAGTTGCATTCCTAATTTACTTCAGCTTAAAGTTGTGTTTAAATGTTATTCATTATATATCAATCCTAATTATAAAGCAACCTCCAAATTTTAAATTCGAAAATGATTTCATGAACGAAAGTCCGGACGGAAATTCATGTCTCACAACTTGTGAACTATGGATAAGATCATAGTGACTGTGCAGCCTTCTCGACTGGTGTCAAGTACTTTAATCTCAGTTACGTAAAATAAATTTTTATTCATCCGCAATAAGTGAAATTAGTTTTAAAGTTACATTGTGGGAAGTGCAATGATTGTTAAAATCTGGTGTCCCGATTTCCAGACCGATTTTATTCGTACATTCGTGTTTTCCGCACTGCTGTCAACTGCATAGCAGGGGTCGCTATTTCACTGAAAACTTATTCCAAGATAGTTTAAAAACACGAAATTATTCCAGTTGCGTGTGAAGTTTATTCACCAAATTTAATTTCTGTTACAGCAAATAGTTCATCTAAAATCAATGTTAATTTTATCTTCTATTTTCTCTGTTTTAAGGCGGGATAGAAAATGGTTTTTGGATCACGGGTCCAATACTACCCGAAGATGCACAAAATAAACATGAAATACATATCGACAATCCTACCAAGGTCTTCCTTGTATCACCTGGAGAGAAGGGTCGTTATTGTTCCACTGGCCCAGGATTGGCAGTACATCCTCATTTCGTCGCGGTGCGCCCAAGCGACATCAAGGCAGGGTGTAGGATTGCATCTTATTATCTGAACAACAAAATTAGGTATTATGATATAGAACGTATAATCCCAAGTCCAAAAGACAAAGTTTCCCTGCTTTATACTGAAGGAAGCATTCTGTTGGATAATGGACATAGACTGCAAGATGGTTTCACTAAGTACAAATATGGTCAGCGAGTATATGATTGGGTTGGATTTATAGTGGAAAACTGGATTGCGAAGAACACAACCCCGATACGACACTATCGCGGCGAAGATGACTAGCGCAGGAATCAACATGAATGACGAACCGGGCAGTGTAGAGTTTAAATTGCGGTAATTTAGGACAGAAATTTCAAAAAACTATTTGGTTCGATAGCGATAAGATCTACAGCTATTCCTGGAAACTTTTTGTTCATTTTTAAAAAAAATTTTTTTTGTTAAATCATCGAAAGTCTACGTGTTTCCTTCAACATTTATTAACGATATCAATATAAAAAATAAGTTTAAAACAAAAACTTTCTGATAAGTTCTTGTATCTTTGGTAACTTATCTGTAAGTTCCTTTGTGCACGCAACATTAAAACACACGCTCGCGGACAACTATGTAGTGCGGATAAATTAAGGGTTAAGATTATATCTACTTACATACCGACGGCATTAGCTGGGTGGTGATTCTCGACTGAAAGAGATCATGATGTCGCGCACGAGGTTTTGACGCCTAGAATTGATGTGGGCACTCGATACTATTGAATGCCCTCATCCAAACTTGTTTGTCGATAACCGGCTGTGCTCTGGAGTTTTGGTTTTCTGCAGTTTTCCACTCCTCTGACCAACGTTCAGGAAAATGTGAGCGCTTCTGATACAGATCCGGCTGCAGACGATTGGGGTTTCAGATATTTAAAAACCCCACAGGATTGAATAAGACAGGTGTCACTTCAAGGCTTATCATTAGAGTTGCGGTAATTGGAGATTTTTGAAAAGAGGTGTAAGTCTAAGGGTTTTATTTGTAACGATTTTCTGTGAGAGAAAGTGCTTCAGATATGTTAAACCCCGAAACAGGGATACTGTAAAAATGTATTATAATCTATATCTACATGTTTCTACATTTTATTATTCAAATTGTTACTACAGCTCAGATAAGTCAACTGTCAATTGTAAGAATTTTTAAACTAGGACTCAAATGTCTTAGATTTTGAAGGCATTCATTGAATATCTATTTAGCAATCTGATGTGCATATCGGATGATCATAAAAGTTACGTAAAGTGGTCGATACCTTTTCTGAACTGTAATTCAGTATAGCGATTTTATGTGTATAATTCTTACTTTTATATCTAATCACCTTTATAGTTATTCTGTGCAACGTTGATATATAAAATAAAAATACAAATCTTTGAAAGATTACAATGATCTTTGTGTTTATCATTATTAGCGCAATATTCGTCTATCATGTCATGTCCTTTTCTACATTCATCTCAATCTTCATCCTACCACTCCGCCCATCCTTTCAAATTGCGAATTCAATGGAAGAATTAGAAAATTTAAATATAGCGGATTCAATGTACTGGTCATGATTTTAACATTTTCACACATTCGCATGAAATTTGTTACATTGGTTTTACGAGATGTTTGCTTACAAATTTACTCTCAAAATTTAGAATTGTAAGTAGCTAATTCAAAACATGAGATGGTTAGAGGTACTATTGGACTTACTGGCTCTACACTTGGTATCTAGGGTTTTTGGGACGCTGATTACTTTTTGAGTTTTCGGTCAGCCATTCTGTATTCGTTAGCACTAAAAGAAATTTCCTCTTGTGGCAAAAAAATGTTTCCTAAAGTAAATGGAATTTTCTCTTGAATTTCAGGTTGCGAGGATTTTCATTTGCCTCAACAGGAATCCTTTCGCACCAAAAATATTCCTTATGCAACAACTTCAACTTACCTTGTAGCCAAAGAAATATGTTTGTGTAAAAAATGTAGTCACTTCGTTCAAAATAAAACAGGTAAGAGGACGATGCTTTTGTTTTAAGACAACTTTTTCTCTGAGTGATTCTGAGTTTCAATATTCTGATTTTGAATTAGAAATCAGTGATAGAAGAAACTTCCAAGGATTTCATATTTGGATTTCTGATTCAAAATTAACGATGCGAAAAACAACCGAGTGTCAAGTTTCGTGAAAATTGGATTGATACAAAAACGTATGCCTCAAAGTGTCTCCTCTTTTTTCAAGCTAGAATTTGAATTCCTGGAAAGATTCAAATGAAATAAAGAAAAAATATTGAAACAGTGAAATAACGTGTTCGCTTATTCAGCATGTTTTTCAATAAAACTACCATTGTTTTTATTTTATCCGAAATTCTGTCAAAACATGAAAAGTTGATTTTTGCGAGAAAACAGCGCGTTTTACGTGAAAATATAAAAACTAAATGGTACATTATGTAAAAAGGGGCAGAAGGAGCAGGTTTTTCCCGCAGGGGGGTTTACCGCCGGAGCGAGAAGATTTTTCCCGGGACCACTCTCGACCGTGGCCACCTTTTGGCCCTGAAAAGCGCGCACGACGCATTTTTTTAAAAATTGTGACAGAAAAACATGTCAATTTTACTTTTGCCCTACAAATTTTACTTTCTTCCCGCAAATGCAGTTTACGAGATACATATGCTACTTTCGCCCATATTTTCAGAGGCAAAAGGTAGCCATTTCGGTCAAGTGTGGGATGGAATCTTTGAAAAAAGTTGAGAGGATAGATAATGTAACTTTTTCGACTGACTTGAAAAAAAATTTGACTTTTTCAATAAAAATTCAGCCATACGACTTTTCCCGCTGTTTTCACTAGTTCGGCACTTAACTTCAATTCTCATCGCATTGAGACTTTTAAACTTGAAATTAAAAACGTAATAAATTTTATCTATATCATTGAGAGCTTTTCCTCTTCAGAGATCGCGGGACCTTGTAGCTGGTGGGAGGGCTTACGGGACTCTTTCACCACAGATCTGGAATAGGTGTACCTGAGGGGCTATATCACGAGGTGTGGCTACTCTGGAAAACTGACGGACTATGGTTGGTGAGACTGAAACTAAGGAGCAGTCCTTCGAGGGGTTCATGGCAAAGCCCACTGAAATATCGAGAGCGCGTGTTCTCATGCTCCCAAGCTAAGATATGATAGCCGTATCGAGAGCTGAATGGTACCAGGGTTAACAAATCCTTTGACATCCGGGCCTGCCCAGTTAGCAGAGGTGGACAGGTAGGGGTCGCGAAGAAGGTGCCTTAACGGGGAGTTTGGGACACCAGATCGAATTCCATTGTATGTAGACCCGCCCCCTACAAGCAAGGCTCTGTAGGGGGTGTTTTTTAGTTCCCTAGCTTCTCTTCGAACAGAATGTTACACAATAATAAAAAAGACATAAATGATGAGGCATCCGCTTTGGGTCCCTCTCCCAAACCACCGCAAAAAATGTGAGGCTTTGTAGGGGCAACCCACCAGAGGCAGTGCGAAATAGTGAAGATGGTGGAGGCAATAATGTCGAAACAGTGGGAGTGCAGCTAACGTAAATCTCCGTAGGAAAGAGGCGCCGTGGCCGAGCACAAAGAAGGAGAGCCCGTAATACGCAGCTCACGAACAGCAGCCAAGGCTCCTCACAGGAGGCAGTGGCTGCGGGAACTATACCCGGAGCAACTCCTCAGGCTTTTTCTACAGGCGAGAGGAAGAAGGGGTTCGGAAAAACTCCCCCAAACAGAGAGAAAAAACGGCAAGAGGCTCTGGTAACACAGGGTCTTACTGTCGCATGAATGGCCAACCACGCCTTGGTGAGACTTGTCATTGCGTCGGGTCATCCTGATAACTGTCTGACTCTTGAGGATTTCGACAGGGTGAGGGATGAAATCTCGAAAGGCATTGACGCGTTACCTCACGAGGGACGCGCCGCCAGATTCAACGACGTCTGCATTAGGTCGGGGGCCATCGTTGTAAAGGCCAATGACATCTAGTCGCGTGTCTGAACCGTGGAGAAAACCCCAACGATCAGGCTAAGAGAAGGTCTGAACTTGTAAGTGGATGGGACGGAGTATCTACAAACGTACAGCGGAGCGACCGTATGGATTCCCGGTAACCATGAAAGTCCGGCGACCGTCCTGGGGCGCCTGAGCTTTCAGAACTCGTCCGTGCGAAGTGATTCGTAAGAGGTGTTTTCCGACGGGCAGGGATCCAAGCCGAAGGGGAGAGGCTGAATCTTAGTTGTTGGTATTCCCGAATCCTTGATCAGAGCCCTTGCGTCTCTAGATGATCGTCTTTATCTAGGGGTGACTATGATCACCTTCCGGGAGACCCAACTGGGTACGACAGGGGCCCCAGATGCGTCCGGAGATGCTCCAAAGTAGCCTCCTAATGGCTGAGACGAGAATCTTCATCACGCAGATTAACTTGCACCACAGCGAAGGCGCCTCGGCGGTTCTAGCCAGACGCATATCTGTTTTGCAGACAGGGCTCGCCCCAATCCGAGAACCCTGGTCGTGCCGTCAAGGGCGTGGATGCGATCTTGGTGCCTAAATTCTGCTTTAGAGATCTCACCGTCATTGAGATGAGACTCAGGGGCAGTAGAGGGGAAAGGCCAGAGGTATATATTGCCTCGACTTACCTTCCTGGCGATGCCGAGGGACCCCCGCCTCCCAGAGAGGTGGAGGCTCTAATTCGGTATTGTCAAGAGAACAAGACTCCTCTGTAGTTGGGTTGTGATGCAAACTCTCACCACACGGTGTGGGGAAGCACAAACATCAATGACCGATTTGACTCTTTGTTCAGGGGCACTGAGGAGCAGGGTAGTGGATCGGAGAGTCCTTGATGAGCTGTCTCTTTCGGACCACAGACACATCGTGTTTCGATTAACCCTAGGGAAAATTCCGGGAACAGCGAAGCTTCACAAGATCCTAGCGAAAAATCCGGAAACTCGACTCGGGCCTATAAGGCTCGATAATGGTGAGTTTGCCGAAAATGAAGAAGCAACGCTGAATCACCTGATGGAAGTTCACTTCCCGGGTTTTCAGCGAAACGGAGCCGACCAAAAGGAGGAAGACCAGGGCCAGGAAGTGGAGGGGGCCGACTGGAGTTTCGCCGCTGAGGTGGCTGATTACAAAAAGGTTGAATGCGCCGTAGGGTCCTTTTGTCCCTTTAAATCAACAGGGGCGGATGGCGTTTATCCAGTGCTTTTAAAAAAAGGCATGGATTTGGTCGTCCCTCCTCTGACGAAATTATTTGAAGCAAGTATAGCCCTTAAACACATGCCATCAGCATGGAAGGATGGCAGAGTGGCCTTCATACCCAAACCTGGGAGGGAGGGTTACACTGCTGCCAAAGATTTCTGACCAATCAGCCTAACATCTTTTATCCTGAAGACGCTAGAGAAGCTGGTCGACAATTAGGGATGAGGTGCTTTTGGCTCCTTGCTGCATAGAGGGCAGCATGATATCCAGGCAGGCTGCTCGGTAGAAACTGCGCTTCATGCTGTTGTAGCAAAATTAGAGCCATAGTTGGAACAAAAGGGGTATGCTGTGGGCGCTTTCTTGGATATAGAAGATGCTTTCAGCAAAACTCCTCCAGAAGTAATCTTTTGGGATGTTTTGAGATGTGGCGTGCTGGACCAGCTAGTATGCTGGACAGGAAGCCTGCTACGCAGCAGAAGATTCGAAACCAGATTGGGCTAGTAAGGGGGATAGCTTTGCTGATGGGTCTTGTAAGTTTGGCACTGCACATAGTAGGGCTCTGGTACGATAGCTCAGGGCTCTAGGTAAATCCAGAAAAGACCAACCTGGTCATTTTCACGAGGAATTATAAAGTTCCGAAAACTGACGCAGGGCAAAGCACCTGGAGACCCAATGCAAGAAATTAGTCATGACTTTTTGAATGTGCAGGAGAGCCTTTGGGTTGACGTGGGGGCTAGAGCCTCAAATGCTTGCATGGCTCTACTCAGCTGTCTTAAAACCCAGGCTCCTACATGCGGTTGTGGTCTGGTGGCCACGGGCGAAACTTAAAACAATGCAGGACAGGCTGCGAAGATTACGAACGCTAGCATTTAGGGGTTTGACTGGAGCGATGAGGACTGCGCCTACAGCGGCGATAGGATTCACGCTCCGTGAGGAACACCTACATGTTGCGATAACCGCTAGAGCAACTGAAGCAATGAGCCGTCTGGCAAGAGCAAATGGGTGGACTCTGGGGACTAGACACACTAGACTCCCGAGTGATATCAGCGCACTGCCGATTATACAGATGAGGCAAGATAAAATAACAAAACGCTTCAACATCGTCAAAGGTTTCCATGTCTGTATCCCAAGTACGGAGCTGTGGAAAAAAATGGTAACCCGCTTCTTCAAAGGGAAATCTGGTATACGGATGGCTCCAGGGGTGAGGGAGGTTTAGGAGCAGGAATTTATGACAGCAAGAGAGAGACAGGAATAGGGATCACACTTGAGCGACATGCTTCTGTCTTTCAAGCGGAGGTCCTCGCCGTCCTTCGCTATGCTGAAGCACTCATAGAGGAAAACGCTGCTGGCAGACAAATCACGATCCGTTCGGACAGCCAAGCGACACTAACTGCAATCGGGAAACCAGACATAACATCAGAACTGGTTTGGAAATGCAAAAAGGCATTAAA
>CAKNXH010001706.1:131069-150054 GCA_932178445.1 Andricus quercusramuli
TTTAATGCCTTTTTGCATTTCCAAACCAGTTCTGATGTTATGTCTGGTTTCCCGATTGCAGTTAGTGTCGCTTGGCTGTCCGAACGGATCGTGATCTGTCTGCCAGCAGCGTTTTCCTCTATGAGTGCTTCAGCACAGCGAAGGACGGCCAGGACCTCCGCTTGCAAGACAGAAGCATGTCGCTCAAGTGTGATCCCTATTCCTCTCTCTCTCTCTTGCTGACATAAATTCCTGCTCCTAAACCTCACTCACCCCTGGAGCCATCCGTATACCAGATTTCCCCTTGCAGAAGCGGGTTACCATTTTTTTCCACAGCTCCGTACTTGGGATACAGACATGAAAACCTTTGACGATGTTGAAGCGTTTTGTTATTTTATCTTGCCTCATCTGTATAATCGGCAGTGCGCTGATATCACTCGGGAGTCTTGTGTGTCTAGTCCCCAGAGTCCACCTATTTGCTCTTGCCAGACGGCCCTGTCCTGCATTGTTTTAAATTTCGCCCGTGGCCACCAGACCACGGCCGCATGTAGAAGCCTGGGTTTTAAGACAGCAGAGTAGAGCCATGCAAGCATTTGAGGCTCTAGCCCCCACGTCAACCCAAAGGCTCTCCTGCACATTCAAAAAGTCATGACTAATTTCTTGCATTGGGTCTCCAGGTGCTTTGCCCTGCGTCAGCTTTCGGAACTTTATAATTCCTCGTGAAAATGACCAGGTTGGTCTTTTCTGGATTAACCTAGAGCCCTGAGCTATCGTACCAGAGCTCTACGATGTGCAGCGCCAAACTTACAAGACCCATCAGCAAAGCTATCCCCCTTAGTAGGCCTTCACCCAATCTGGTTTCGAGTCTTCTGCGGCGTAGCAGGCTTCCTGTCCAGCATACTACCTAGTCCAGCACGCCACATCGCAAAGCATCCCGAAAGATTACTTCTGGAGGAGTTTTGCTGAAAGCATCCTCGATATGCAAGAAAGCGCCCGAAGCACACCCCTTTTGTTCCAACTATGGCTCTAATTTTGCTACAACAGCATGAAGCGCAGTTTCTACCGAGCAGCCTGCCTGGATATCATGCTGCCCTCTATGCAGCAAGGAGCCAAAAGCACCTCTTCCCTAATTGTCGACCAGCTTCTCTGGCGTCTTCAGGATAAAAGATGTTAGGCTGATTGGTCAGAAATCTTTGGCAGCAGTGTAACCCTCCCTCCCAGGATTGGGTATGAAGGCCACTCTGCCATCCTTCCATGCCGATGGCATGTGTTTAAGGGCTATACTTGCCCTGAATAATTTCGTCAGAGGAGGGACGACCAAATCCATGCCTGTTTGTAAAAGCGCTGGATAAATGCCATCCGCCCTTGGTGATTCAAAGGGACAAAAGGACCCTACGGCCCATTCATCCTTTTTGTAATCAGCGACCTCAGCGGCGAAACTCCAGTCGGCCCTCTCCACCCCCTGGCCCTGGTCTTCCTCCTCTTGGTCGGCTCCGTTTCGCTGAAAACCCGGGAAGTGAACTTCCATCAGGTGATTCAGCGTTGCTTCTTCATTTTCGGCAAACTCACCATTATCGAGCCTTATGAGCCCAAGTCGAGTTTCCGGATTTTTCGCTAGGATCTTGTGGAGCTTCGCTGTTTCCGGAATTTTTCCTAAGGTTAATCGAAACACGATGTGTCTGTGGTCCGAAAGAGATAGCTCATCAATGACTCTCCAATCCACTACCCTGCTTCTCAGTGCCCCTGAACATAGAGTCAAATCGGTCATTGATGTTTGTGCTTCCCGACACCGTGTGGTGAGAGTTTTCATCACAACCCAACTACAGAGGAGTCTTGTTCTCTTGACAATACCGAATTAGAGCCTCCACCTCTCTGGAAGGCGGGGGTCCCTCGGCATCGCCAGGAAAGTAAGTCGAGGCAATATATACCTCTGGCCTTTCCCCTCTACTGCCCCTGAGTCTCACCTCAATGACGGTGAGATCTCTACAGCAGAATTTAGGCACCAAGATCGCATCCACGCCCCTGACGGCACGACTGGGTTCTCGGATTAGGGCGAGCCCTGTCTGCAAAACAGATATGCGTCTGGCTAGAACCGCCGAGGCGCCTTTGCTGTGGTGCAAGTTAATCTGCGTGATAAATATTCTCGTCTCAGCCATCAAGAGGCTACTTCCGAGCATCTCCGGACGCTTCGGGGGCCCCTGTGGTACCCAGTTGGGTCACTCGGAAGGTGATCATACTCGCCCCTAGATAGAGACGATTATCTAGAGACGCAAGGGCTCTGATCAAGGATTCGGGAATACCAACAACTAAGATTCAGCCTCTCCCCTTCGGCTTGGATCCCTGCCCGTCGGAAAACACCTCTTACGAATCACTTCGCACGGACGAGTTCTGAAAGCTCAGGCGCCCCAGGACGGTCGCCGGACTTTCATTGTTACCGGGAATCAATATGGTCGCTCTGATGTACGTTTGTAGACACTCCGTCCCCTCCACTTCCAAGTTCAGACCTTCTCATAGCCTTCGACCTAATTCAGATGTCGTTGAATCTGGCGGCGCGTCCCTCGTGAGGTAACGCGTCACTGCCTTTCGAGATTTCATCCCCCATTCTGTCGAAATCCTCAAGAGTCAGACAGTTATCAGGATAACCCGACGCAATGACAATTCTCACCAAGGCGTGGTTGGCCATTCATGCGAAAGTAAGACCCTGTGTTACCAGAGCTCCTTGCCGTTTTTTCTCTCCGTTTGGGGGAGTTTTTCCGAACCCCTTCTTCCTCTCGCCTATAGAATAAGCCTGAGGAGTTGCTCCGGGTATAGTTCCCGCAGCCACTGCCCCCTGCGAGGTGGCTTGGCTGCTGTTCGCGAGCTGCGTATTACGGGCTCTCCTTCTTTGTGCTCCGCTACGGCGCCTCTTCTCTACAGAGATTTACGTTAGCTGCACTCTCACTGTTTCGACATTATTGTCTCCACCATTTCCACTATTTCGCACTGCCTCTGGTGGGTTGCCCCTTCAAAGCCTCACACTTGTTGCGGTTGTTTGGGAGAGGGACCCAAAGCGGATGCCTTATCGTTTTTGTCTTGTTTTTCTTTATTATTGAATAACATTTCTGTGCCATCTTCACTATTTCGCATTGCCTCTTGTGGGTTGCCCCTACGGAGCCTCCCACATCTGGCGGTTTTTCGGGAGAGGGGCCCGAAGCGGATCCCTCATCGATCGATCGATCCCAGTTCGATCGGGTGGAAATCGTAATTCTTTTAAGAAAATTTTTTCGTTTGGTATCATAATCATAACTTTTGGATGATAATTACCTATTCCACGTCATAATTATTTTCAAAAATTGCACGCTCCCAGTACAAATTGTAATTCTTCAAGAAACTTCCTTGTTTCAGACCTAAATTATTATTTTTCTCAAAAAGCTACTGTTCCAAATCAGAATTATAATTCTTCTAGGAACTTTTTCCTCACAATTTAGAATTATAGTCATTTGGGAATATTCTCAGTACCAAGTAGTAATAACCTAGAGTAGATCTATAGAAAAATTCCTTATTTCAAATCTTAATTTAATTTTTTTATAAATTTCCAGTTCTAAGCTGAAATCAGAGTTCTTCCCAAAAATTTCACGTTCCAAGTTCAAATTGTTACTCTTTCTCAAAATTTCGTGTCATGCCCACGAAATTTAAATTTTTCTCTTTCTCAACGTTTGTACTTCATTTATCCCTCTCTCTTGCCCAGCTAGAGGAAAATAAAAATTTCGTGTCATCTCCTAGAAATTTGAATTTTTGAAAGTTTAATTTAGCTAACGTTTGTAAATAAGTCGTTCGTGCTGCTTGTTAATCTAATATTTTCGTTTGTATCGTCGGTCTCACAAGTCTCTTGACGTTACAGAATGCAAATATAACATCGCATTAAAAATCGGGTATCTGTATACCTGTTCCGGTAGGAAGTACTAGTGGTGCATTTTTGGAATTTCGAAATATCATTCTGGAGTTAAAAATATAATTTGGAGTTTTCTGATGGTTATCCTTCTGACTATCAGCGATTTGAAAATTTATTGGCTGTTTTATACGAAGAATTTACGGACCTGTTTCGCTAAGAGTACTCAGGGTGGATTCTTGTGATTTTTAAATATTATGATAGGGTTGGGAGTATGTTTTGGACTTTTCTAAATATCACTTTTGAGACAATTTTCAATTTGAAAATTTATTGGCGGTTTTACATAGAGTATCTTCGAACCTGTTTCATTATAAGTACTAGGGGTGAATTTCAGGGATTCATGAATATTATTTGGAAGTTGGAAACATAATCTGCAGTTCATTGATAGTAGCTTTCGTGACTCTTCCAGATTTAAAAATTTATTGGCATTTTTACGAGCAGGATCTTCCGACCTGTTTCGTTAGCAGTACTAGGGGTGGATTCTGGGTATTTCTAAATATTATCATGGTGTTGAAAACATAGCCTCGAATTTTTTTTAAGTCAAATGTGGGAATATTTTTAATTTTTGAATTTATTAGCTGTTTGACATCCAGAATCTTTGTACCTGTTTTGTTGTGAATGTTGGGGGTGTATTTTTGAGATTTCTTAATATTATTTTGGGATGAGGAATCTGATTTGGAACTTTCTGATTGTCACTTTTGTGACTATCATCGATTTAAAAATGTATTGGCTGTTTCACATGGGGAATCTTCGGACCTGTTCCATTAAGAGTACTCGAAGTGGATTTTTGAAATTTATGAATATTATCATGGGCTTGGGAACATCATCTGAAGTTTTCCGAAGGTCATTTTTGTAACTATAATCAATTTGAAAATTTATTGGCTGGTTTACATAAAGAATCTTCGGACCTGTTTTGTTAAGAGTACTAGGGGTGAATTTTTGGGAATTCTGAGCATTATTTTGGGGTCAAAAACTTGATCTGGAGTTTTCTGAAGGTCATTTTTGTGGCAATTAGCAATTATTTAATTTATTGGCTGTTTTGAGTGGAAAGTCTTTGGAACTGTTTCGTTAAGAGGTACTTGGGGTGAATTTTTGGGAATTCTGGATTTTATTTTGAGATTGAGAATATAATCCAGAGCTGTATGAGTTCAATTTCTGTGACTATTATCGATTTGAAAATTTGTTGGCTGTTTCACTTCAGAATCTTCGGACCTGTTTCGTTAAGAGTACTAAGGGTCATGGGCTCATGAGGATAGGATCAAGAGCGCACAAACAAAAATATTGGATTTACAAACATTACAAACGTCGTACAAACGTAAGCACAAAGAAAAATTCAAATTTCGGGCGGATGATATGAAATATTTGTTTGCTCCTAGCTGGGAAATCAAGAGAGTATAAACAAACGATCATTAGCCAAAAGAAAAATTCAGAAATTCAGATTTGCAGTAGAATTATTGCTCGAAAATGTCCTGTGGCCAATCAGAATAATAATTCTGTTCAAAAATCTCCCATTACAAGTAACAATAATTATACTACTTTTGAAAAATTCTTTGTTTCAGATCTGAATAATAATTTTTTTTAGCAATCTACTTTTCCAAATCAGAATAAAATTTCTTTTGAAAAATTCCCCTTTTGAAGAAAAATTTATTGCAAATCTTTTAAAAAATTCCTTCTCTCAGATTAGAATTATAATTGGTCTTTCAAAATTCAATGTACCAGTCATAATAATATTTTTGTAGGAAATTGGTTTCATCCAGCATAATCAGAAAAGCGGAAGAGAAATTTAGGTCAACAGTTATTTTCTAAAGTTTCCTAGAAATTCTTCGAAATCTTATGAAATTTCTGATTCTTTATTACATAATTTACTGGAGCAGTGTAACTAATTTTTTTATCTACTCTCCGTCAGATTACGTGAAGAAATGGACCTTGGGAAAAGTAGGCCTTGGCTGAATAAAAATTTTATTCGATAGCAGAACAAACTTTACGAAATATAGTATTATCACAAACTGTTCCATTAGAAACTTTTAAAATGAAATATTTATACTACTCCACGCTTAATGAATAAATTTTCAACGAAAAAGATTACTTTTCTACGAAAAGATTAATTTTTCGCAGAGTACATACATTATCCGCCAATTAGTTCAATTTTCAAATAAGAAAAATCACTTATCAACTGAATAGTTTCATTTCTATCCAAAAAAGATATATTTTTATTGAAAAAAAAATTGAATTTCCTGTTCCAAAAAACTAATTCTTAACACAAAAAAAAAGAACTTCCAACTTCAATAGTTGAATCAATTATCAACTATATTGTTCAATTTTTATCCACAAAGGATATATTTTTAGTAAAAAAAGAATAGTTGAATTTTCTGTTTAAAAAAAACTATTTCTTACAACAATAACAAAAAAACGAACTTTTAACTTTAATAGTTAAATTTTCATTTAAAAAAATGAATGATCAACGAGGTAGTTAATTTTTAAATCAGAGATGAATTTCCAATAACAATTATGAATCTTCAAACAAAAAAAATTAATTTTTTGCAAAAGAGTTAACGGAGATGTTGAATTTTCAACTAGAAAAGATGAATTGTTGACGAACAATGCAATATAATTGAAATTTCAACTAAAACAGATTTCAATTTTAAATAAAGAACATTTGAATTAAACAAAAACATTTTTCAAGAATAGTTGAGTTTTGAATTGAAAAATACTTGTCAGTCAACAGAGAAAATTAATTTGAAACAAACTGTGGAATTTTCAAGGAAAATTATGAATTTTCAACCAAGGAGATTAATTTTATGCCAAAAAGGACCAACATCCTACACAACATATAAAGTTATTATCAAGTACAATAAAAAAAAAGAAAAGGGTACTTAGCCTAATATTTCATAAAATAGAAAATTAGTTTCCTTTGACAAACATTTTTGAACAAAAATAAAATTTAATCGACTCCGTGAAAAGTTTTTATAGAAAAAATTTAATTAAGGAAGTAGTGAAATTCTTCTTGAATATTTATTTTACAAATAAAAATTTAATTTAATTTAATGACAATCTCCTGAATAATATCAAATACAATTATGAAGAATTATATGTTAGGAATAAAATTACGAAATAAAATGATCTGCTGTTGACTAAAATTCATTCAAAATTAGGTAAATAATTTTGGCGAATCTAGATAGCACAGCTGAATAAAGCGTGATAAAACACATTGCGCGTGTGAATGATTCAATGTCATCATTTTGAAGAACAATAAAATGATGAAAAACCTTGCTGGAGGTGACGTACTCTTTTTACAAGTATCGTAATCAGCTTCTAATTGTTTGAGTAAAGCTGAAAATCTTACACAATCGCCTTCTTTCATTAAACTTGTCTATTTATCACTATTCACATTTTTGTACAAATTTCGAACTAATATATATTACATAGCTTCATGAAAATTAAAATACTAAGTGAATATGCAAATTAATTTATGTCCAAAATATACGAGAAACCAAAAAAAAATTTTAAATACAGTTGCTCTATTAATATTCAAACTCTAATTTTAAGTTAAGGAAAAGAAAACTTTTAAAAATTTCAAGATTTCAAGATTTCTTGAACTAAGCCTCTTCAACTACGAAGCAAGACAGATTTATGTTCATACATCTTTGAAAAACTTTACCTATAAGTAAAAGCGTATATTATTGAGACATATCGTTTAATAAATATATCAACATCTAAATTTTTTTTCTTGTTAAATCGGACGTAAGTTGAGATTCTTCTAAAAATTATTATATTATATTATACGGTAAAAATGTTTTATCTACGAGAAATTTATTTCAGATCTGAATTATAGTAATTTTTTTAAAAGTCGGTCTTTCAAACCAGAATGAAAATACTTTCGAAAATTTCACGTTTCAATTTGAAGTTGTTAGTATTTTTGAATGTTTCTTGTCATAACTCATAATTATAATTTTTTTTTCAATTCCTTATTGCAAGTCAGAATCATAATTCTCTTCGAAAATTTCATGCTTCAAATCAAAATGATAATTATTTTCAAAAATCTCACGCTCCAATAGCAAATTAACGTAACTTTTCAGGAAAATTTCTTGTCTCAGATCTGAAATCATGATTGTTGGTCTCTTGGAGAATCGCTCATTCCCATTATTTGATAATGAACCTGAGATTTGGTTGGTTAGGTTGACTAGAGTTTCGTTTTGTTCTCTTTATATCAGCATAATTACAATTTTACAAATTGTATTAATTGAGAGAAGTTGTAGGCTCCAGAAGCTACGACAATGGTTCCTTAAAGCACCCAATCCCGACGCAAGTGGAACTTAAGGAGGTAAGAAAGGTAAGAAAGAGCGGGAAATTTACGCGAGATAATATCGTCCAACACTGTTCCTTGGAATCAGGTCTCTAGCCGCGGATGACCTGACGCGGCAGACGGGACACTTGGAGATAAAGGTTTCACCTCTGGATACTTTTTTAGAGTTACCAATCTTTGTAGAATCTTATAAGGAACAGTGTTGATGGAACAGGTGAACTGATCCCAAAAGAACAGCCTTTTGCATCTGGTTCGCGATGGAATGAGCCTGATGCTGGCAAGCTAGAATCTTGTTGAGTTGGCTAAGAAATGAAGCTTTCATACCTCCAAGACAGCCGATCATGAGAACTAGAAGATGGACTTTGTAGCCTTGGTACATCCTGCTCAGCTCGAAAAGAAGTGCCTGATATTTCGCCCCTTTTTCTACATCTATTGCCGAGATATTACCGTTGGCTGGTACCGAGAATTCAATCACGTAATCTTGGTCTTCAGATCTTGGAGGACAATATCAGGCTTCGTAGCACTGATACGTTGAGTGATGGAGAATGAGAAATACCAGTAGATCTGACACTGGTCATTCTCAATAACGGATTCGAGTTCCCCCTGGGCGGATGCCAAATGGGCAATGGATCAACACCATAGAAATGTCTAAGATAATAACATAACACTGCCAGAGAAGCATTGTGTCTCTTTATGTACTCGCAGCGAGCATATTTTGAGCATCAACTGAGAACATCTCCAAGTGTTTCTGGCTCTTGCTTGCACGCTCGGCAGTGGGTATCGCCTACAGGTGCATTCATTATGCGCTCGCGGTAAACTAAGTTGTCCATAACTCTATCTTGAAAGGAGGTATATTCGAGGTACGGAAGTTCTAGGATGATGACTTCGATGGATTGTCATCATCTTGCGTGTGCTTCGGTCAAATTGCTTCAAGTCGTCGACGCTCCATTTTACTGTACGAACCTGTAGAGTAGTATAGAAACGGCCAGCATATTAGTCGCCTGGATCTTATTCTTTCTAGATAATTCGGAAGCCCAAATTTTTCTGAGGATTTGGCGACACCTTTTTCCAAGAGCCGTTTCCAACACACGCAAATTTCGTGTTCCCACTTGCGGTATTCCAAGGTATGTATATGTTTCTCCAATACTAAGATGTTGAATGGTATTTCCGCCTACGAGTTGAACATCCTGATCGTCACGCGATGATGTACTTTTTAGTCTTCCTTGGTGTAGTTCACGTAGGCACACTTGTCCCGTCCGAAGCTCATGACAACAATGTTTAAGGGGACCTATTCACCACCTTCACAACGAGATATGTTATATAGCTTGCAGTCACTTGTCTTTTGTCAAATGTTATGACACATCCTGTCCGCCAAAAGGGCATAAGCTCTTTTATGCATCTCACTATTTTTGGTTGCGCCTCCAGTCAATCCAAGCTTAGGACAGATTGCTTCGATACTGAATCGAGTCCTGGGCTATACACTTGTCTATTAATCGGTTCTCCTTGCAACCTGTCAGCCCTCTCTTGGATCCACGTTGTTCGACTATTGCACTCCACACCGGCTCGACAGATTTCAATATCCTCTCTTTGAGGATGCTAGTGAATAGCTTGTAGCCACTGCGGGGTGGTTGTTTTCCGCTTAAGAAAGTAGTAAATATACGAGCTAGATGTTGGTGCATAGAAGTAAACTTCTTCAGCCAAAAATGGTTGATTTCATTTGGCCCTAGCACTAAAAAAGTCTCAGTTCTACCGATAACTCTCTTCACTTCTTCGGTAGTAATTAATGGACACTCTTCCTCTGAACCTTGTAACCCTTACCTTTGGCAAAAGTTACGACATAGTGATATTTGTGGAGAGTCTTCATTTAGCTGGAAAGTATCTCCATATACTTGCTCCTAGAAGACTCGAATATCTTCTCGACTAGGCGTCCAGTACTGCTTGATGGTGGACAGTTTACACTTGTTCAGCGTGTGATTTACTTTCCTTAAGTTTCAAGCAAGTGCCCTAACCTGCCCACGCCATTAGTTCAAATTTTTCATTTTGAAAGTTATGTCAGTAAATTTTCACATCTCTCCCGGTGATAAGATGTTGATGTGGGGTGGTATGATTTGAATATGTTGTAGGTCATGTTTTTGACTACCAAAAAAAAGAATATTGTAATTTTTCATCAACATTTGGCCGGAATATGGGTGACTGGAAGACGCCATGTTGGAAAACGGTCGCCATGATTTCTCGATTTTGAACCATCTGAAACATAAAAACCAAATTGATTTTTAGAGAACTCAAGTTCGTTAGCTAGCCATTTTGGATGAAAATTCAAAAAGTGAGCGCATTTTCTAAATTTTGGAGACCACTTTTTTTAAGATTTGCAAATTCTATGTACGGTTAGTAGTAGTTCTCAAGAAGACGAACAAAATTAAAAACTCGAATTTTTTACCACAGAAAAAATAATGAAAAATCAAAAATTCTATTTTGCGGTTCAAGCTATGTAAGATACGAGGAAAAAGTTTCAACAAAGTTGTTCAAACTTTACCCGCGCTGTTGAATTTTCAATTCAAAGAGATCAGTTTGCAACAAAATAGTTTAACTTTCAACCAAAGAGATAAATTTTTAACTAAACACATGAACTTTCAACAGAAAAATTATTTTTCAACAAAGTGGTTGAACCAACATTTTTAAACAGAACAGCCGAATCCTCAACCAAAAAAGATTAATTTCCAGTCAAACAGATGCATAATCCATGAAGAATAAAATTTCCACTAAAACAGATGAATTTTTAAATTAGGAAGACAAAGTTTGAAAAAAATATCTGAATTTTCATCCAAAAATGATTTCGCTTCACCTTTCAACACTTTTCAACAAAACAAATTGGAAGTTGAATTTTCAAACAAAAGGGATGACTTTTGAACACGTTTGTTGAATTTTCAAACAAATAATAAAAGTAATGACTGCGAAAATTCATTTTAAAAATATAAATTCCGAATTTTTCCAAAAACCTTTTCTGAACCCCTGACTTTTCCTTGGTCAAGCAGGTTTCATGACTTTTTTTCAGATGACTAGGTTCGTTTTTGAATAACTAAGTGTTGAAATCCTGTACAAGTACTGCGAGTTATTTTTTTTATTTCCGAATTTACAAAAATTACGTGAATGAATGAAGGACCACCTCCTTTCCCCTTCTCAACAAATCGTAACAAAATCTCTCGACCCCTCCATCAACTTGAGCTCTTACGTGATTGAAGTAACGTCCTCAATTCTAAAAAGCAACGTTGGTTTTCAACTCAGTTCAGCTAATATTGACGACACTGAATAGAATTTACAAAAAGGTATTGTCTCCTCATGGAAAATACGAGTTATACTTCGCAGGGCTTGGCGTAACATTTAAACATAATTTTCTTTAAAAAAATATATAATAATTTTCTTCTGGATTCAAATGAATTTCTGGGCGATATGCATGAAAATTCAAAAGAAAAAAATTTGCATTGGGATGTTGGACCACCCTAGTGCATACATGTGTGTTAGTGTCGATTTGACTACCCACCCAAACACCAAAATCTGTACTTTTGACCTTCTTTCATAAAAACCGAATATCTTCTTATGAACGATCGACACAGTGGGACACACCTTGTGGAAAGTCATATTTATTATCAGTCAGTGAAATGTAAATTAACTTTTTTTGCGTGCATGAATCTAATTGGGCAACGTGTCATGAGCGTGGCATAAGAGAGTACCTCGTGATTCCACCGTGATTTAAATAGTCATTGAATTGAGTAAAACCGCAAACAAGGTTTCCTTATGAAAACCAAACATTTTTTCCTTGGCCATCAGTTTCATTCTGTTATTACATAGCTTCTTACCAACATGGGTACACTAACTTATTTGATTCTCTCAATTCTTTGTGCCGTTTTGCAACACGAAATCCTAGCTTCTCCATCTGGCTTGAGTGGTAAGTAGAACAAAAGTGCTTGAGTTTCGCCAATTGGTCCGTCAAAATACTCTGACCAGAATCTTCCAAACAGAATAGAAAAAAACATATTTGATCCATTTTCAACTTAAATTTGACCAAACCATTTTACAGGAATATGCTTACTCTCTATAAACGGTCCCGTATAGACATATTGTGATTCTAGGACCATGGGGTTCCTTCTCAATTTTTTGACGAAAATGAGTTAATGACACGAGAAAATAATCTGGTAATCTATTCCCGCAACTCTATTCTGATGCCAAAATGCAATTTCTAAATAGGTAAAAGTTATCGAACGAAATCGGTTCAAGGAATGAGGAATCACCATATACTATCAAGTACTACGCAATTGCACGTTGCCATATTAAGATCAGGCAAATAAAAAAAAATAACAATCATTCTAAGTTTAACTTTTTCTGGCAAAGTGACGTTATTTTGAGTTGACAATGCTGCTAAGCCTCAAGGGCACGAAGTACTATAGTCCTATATAGAAGTCCTATAGGTTCATAATACCAAATTTTCGGAATTCCTATAGTAGAATATTGAATTAGTGTTCCAATAATTCTTGCCTGAAATAAGTAATAAACAGTTGTTTCTCATTATGAGTACACGACTCTATGTACTCAAGAGTGGTTTAAAAATGCATTAAAATTTAGTTTTCATGCTGGAGAACAATGATACTCTAAATTAGGTTCTACACGCGGAAAATAGAGATAGCATATTTTTGTTTTTTCAGAAATTTGGATGCTAACCGGTCAAAGATGACAGAGAATGTGGCGACTTTTCGACTTCTGTCAAGTAGGGGAAACCACCCTACAGTAGATAATAAAACTTTATTTTCTGTTTGTTTCTGTGTTCAGGGTCGAGGCCGACGGCTTTTATCTTCAAGGGTCCACCATCACCTGAATATGCACAAGGTATACGAGATATGTATATGGACAAGCCTACCAGGGTCACTCTTGTATCACCTGATGAGAAGGGTCGTTATAATCGTATCACTGGCCATGGATTGGCAGTACATCCACATTTCGTCGCGGCGCGCATAGAAGACATCCAGCGGGGGTGTAAGATTGCATCTCATTATGTGGACAACAAAATCGAGTATTTTGATATAGAAGGCGTTACCCCAAGTCCAAAAGACGATGTCTTCCTCCTTTATACTAATGGACTCATTCTGTTGGACAATGGACATAGACTGCAAGATGGTTTCACTAAATACAAATATGGTCAGCGAGAATATGATTGGGTTAAATATACAGTGAACAACTGGATTACGAAACACACACTGCCCATTCGACGCTATCGCGGCAAAGAAGACTAGAGCAAAAATTATCATGAGTCACCGACCGGGCAGTTTAAAGTTCGAAATGCGGTAATTTACGAAAGGAACGTTGGAAACTTATTAGTAAGATACCGGTAAGATCTCTAGTTATTCCTGGAAACTTTCAGTTTATTTTTCTCAGAATTTTTTTGTGTAATTATCGGAAGTCTGCTTGTTGAAACAGAGTGTATCTACAGCTATAGGATGAGTCAACTGTGACCTTATCCGAACTGCAATTCAGTATAGCGATTTTATCTGTACAATTTTTAGTATATTAAATCACAATTTGTAGTATCAATTTGTAGTTATTTGGTGTAGAGTTGATGTGTCAAATAAACATACATATCTTAAAAAGATTAGAATGCTTTTGGTTTTCCTTATTATTATTTCCAGCGCTGTATTTTTCAATTGCAGGTAAAATTCAGAAGGCAGTCATTCTTGAAATTCTCCGTATACTCGAAGCAGGCAAATAGTGAAATGCAGATTACGAATTTAATTTGAAAATTAGAAAATTCCGATACGCAAATAGTTTTTTGGCTTTAGAGGGTCTCAAAACGTGAATATTTGACCAAAACGGGAGGAGATGGGTCAAATTTTACGCAAATCTATAACCTTCACTGATAAAAATGTGAAAATAAATTTTTCATTATTGTCATTAATTTAAAACATGATACAAAACTTGCTTCATAATCGGCAATTGTTACACACGCAAATTTGAAAATTTCATCATAACGCCGCAAATAGATCAGAGATTGAACCCCGGGCCTCTAATGTCAAGTCCGAGCGCCTACCCAACTGAACCACCGAGGCTTTTTGATGAGCATAATTCATATATTATTAAAATATTATATATTATGTAATATTATATATTATATATCGAGGGCTATAATTATATTAGAAGAAGTTGTAGGCTCCGGAAGCTACGATCATGTTTCTTGAAAGCAACCAATCCCGATGCAACTGGAACGTGTACGACATCCATGTCTGCTCCTTTTGTCCTAGAAGGTGAACAAGAGCGAAAAATTTACGCGGGATAACATCGTGAAACACTGTTCCTTGGAGTCAGTTCTCTAGCCGTGGATGACCTCACGCGGCAGAGGGTACAGTTAGAGATGAAGGTTTCAGCCCTGGATACATTTTTAGAGCTATCAATCTCTGTAAAATGTTATGAGGAAGAATGCTGAAGGACCAGATAAAGCTATTCCAAAAGAACAGAGTATTGCCTTAGCCAACAGATAAGGATGTCCCACATGAGTTGGTCCGATCATTTCAATCGATGTTCTCGCGTTTGTCCACGGCCATTGCCTGATCTTCACCTCGGTTTGGTCATATCGCCACTTTCAACTGAACCATGGCCTCCACCCGAGAGTGGCCTATTGTGGGTGGCACTGCGCGATACTGGTGACGTCACCGCATAATTCGTTGCATTTTGCTAAAAACTTGTTCTAAACCCCTAACTTTTTCCTGTCCAAGAACGTTCCCTGACTTTTTTTTTGAAATTGTTGTTGACTAGGTTCGTTTTTCACTCTCTAGGTATCAAATTTCTGTACAATCACTGCGAGTTATTTATTTCATTTTTGAGTTTACGGACGATACTGTATAAATTGACAAAAAGGTATTTTTTTCTTATGGGAATTATAAGTTAAACTTCATAGGGCTTGGCGTCACATTTAAATACATTTTTGTTTTGTTTTGAACAAACAAACATTGAATCATATTTGTGTGGATTCGAATAAATTTCTAGGCTATATGCATAAAAACTCGAGAAAACAAAATTTGCAATGCACTGTTGGAACCACCCTAGTGCATAAATATATGTTAGTGGCGATTTGACTACCCACCCAAACACCAAGATCTGTACTTTTGACCTTTTTTTCATGAAAATCTAATATCTTCTCATATACGAGCGACAAAGTGAGATTAGCTTGTGGGAAGTCATATTTATTATCAGTCTTTGATATGTAAATTATCTTTTCTGCGTCCATGATTCTAATTGGGCAACGTGTCATGAGCGTGTAATAGGAGAGCACCTCGTGATTCCACCGTGGTTCAAATAGCCATTAAATTGAGTGAAACCGCAAACAAGATTTCCTTATAAAAACCAAACATTTCTTCCTTCCTCATCAGTTTGACTCCGCTATTACGTAGCTTTTTACCAAAATGGGTACACTAACTTATTCGGTTCTCTCTCCATACTTTATGCGGTTCCGCAACACGAAATCCTAGCATCTACGTCTGGTGCGAGTGATAAGTCCGTCAAAATACTGTGATCAGAATCTCCCAGACAAAATAGAAAAAAATTGGTCGCATAAATTAAAAAAATATATAGTGCGATGCTGGCATATTTCTCTAAAATTCTAAAATGTTGTTTAAAAAAAGGTTTCTATTTGCAATTCTTTATCGACGAGTTGGACACACAACGTGAAAGCATATGGTGCTTGATGAAAAAACATATTTGATCCGTTTCTAATTCAAATTTCACCAAAACATTTTACATGAATAAGAGTGCGGATCGTGCAATATGTGCAAGCAAAAGTGCAAGCAAAAGTGAAAAGATTTTTTCAAAGTTTGAGGTTTCTGAGGTTCTAAAATGACAACTTCTACATGGGCAGCTGCCATTTAATAGTTTTTACATGGCTTTTGTTATCAGTGTTATAAAATTGTATCGAAAAATATGTTTACTCTCTATGAACGGTCCTGTGTGCACATATCGTGATTCTATGACCAGGAAATAATCTGGTAATTTATTCCCGTGACTTTATTCTGATTCTGAAAAGCAATTTCTAAATATGTAAAAGTTATCAAACGAGATCGGTACAAGAAATTTGGAACCACCATATGCCATCTAGTGCTACGCAATTACACGTTGTCAGATTAAAATCAGCCAAATAAATAAAAGATGGCAATCATTCCAAGTTGAACGTTTCCTGGCAAAGTGACGTTATCTTGAGTTTGGATTGATTTTGTATACAAAGCCGGCACCGGTAAAAAAATTGTCGGTATCGGTAAAAATATATTGCCGGTACTATGTGATAATGTTCTTGAATTCATCTTTTTTGGTAGGAGATTAAATTATTTGCGTAAGGGTTGATCGCATTTATTAGAAAATCTTTCATTGCTGTTGTTCAAAATTCATCATTTTTGTTAGAAATTTATCTTTTTGGTTGAAAATTTATTTTCTTCTCTTGAAAATTAATTTCTTATAATTCGAAATTCAACTAGGCCAGTTCAAGATTAATAATTTTTGTTTAACATTTATTCCGTTGGTTGGAAGTTCAACTACTTTGTTGAAAACTCCTTTTTTTGTGAAAAAAATAAATTTCTTAGCGTGAAATGTCACTATTCCATTTTTGGCTAGAAATTTATTTTTTTGTTCGAAGATTCATCTCTTGGGTTGAAAATTGAACTATTTTATTGAAAAATCATTTTTTGTTGTTTTTGAAAACAGATTTTTTGTAAGTTAATTTTTTCAACCAAAAATGTAACTATTCCATTTTTGGCTAAAAGCTGATTTTTTAAAATTGAAAATTCAACTACTTGTATAAAAGTTGAACCACTTTGTTAAAAATTAATTTGTTTAAAGATTCATCTCTTAGGTTGAAAATTAAACTATTTTATTGAAAATTCGTTCTTTTTTATTTAGAATTAATGTTAATTAATGTAAAAATAAAATTAATTCACCTGCAAATTTAACTCTTCTATTTTTTGATGGAAATTCATTTGTTTATTTAGTTAAAAATGCATTGTTTGTTGTTGTTGTTGAAGTTCTTATTTTCATTTTGAAAATGCAACCGTTTTACAAAAAAACTCGTTTTTTGTTGAAAATTCTCTTTTATTGTTGTTGAAGTATCAACTATTTAATTTTTTGTGGAGAATGCATCTTTTTGTTGAAAGTTCGACTTTTCGTGTTAAGAATTCAACTGTTTTTGGTTGAACTTTAATATTTTTGTTTAAAAATTTGACTATTCGGTAAAGAATGTATTTTTGTATGTAGAAAATTCAAGTATTGGTTCAAAATTCAACTGTTTTGTTAAAAACTCATACTTTTTGGTTGAAAATTCAACTGTTTTTTTAACATTTGTCTACTTGGACAAAAATTCGTCTCTCTAGATTTAAAATTCACCTTTCTGGTTCAAAATTCAACTGTCTGCTAAAAAATTCAATTATTTTGTTGAAAATTCAATTGTTTTTGGTTGCAGTTTAATCTTTTAGGTTCAAAATTCGATCATTAGGTTGAAAATTTATCTTTGTAGGTTACAAGTTCAACAGTTTGGTGAAAAATTCAACTCTTTTGTTAAAAATTGAATTATTTCATCGAAAAATAAATGAAAATTAGCTTAAAAATAGATAACACAGTCAAATTTTAAACAATTCTTATAAAAACGCTCATGACACACGGAATTGACATCACTGTGAGTATATCAACAGCTGAAAATTATTGAATTGCAAGAAATGACATAAAATTGTTGTTAAAGATGAAAAAATGAGAAAGTTCGAAATATTTTCGGTTGTAGCGTCGTGATTTTCCACCGCGTTTAAAAAGCTATAACCAAAAAACGCGTTTTTGACCATAAAATTAAATTTTGGAAGCGTATGAGGAATTTCGCATATGACACATTTTCAGTTCTATTTTCTAGTGTGTTTCATGAAAAGTATTTTTTCACTGCAAAAATAGAGTACCTTGAAAGATTAATTTTTCTGTCCTGGAAAACCGGGAAAAGTCCTGGAATTTTTTAGTCAAGAAACGCTAGACGCCCTGCATGAACCAGCATATCTAATTAAATAAGTAAGTTTTATTTCAGGAAGAAAATTGTTCATTATTTTTCGAAACTGATGCAGTTAAATTCTTTTTATTTTTTTCCCTGTCTACTGTAGGGTGGTTTCCCTACTTTAGTGTCAGTCCAGTAAAAGAAACTGCCATTCATCTGGCATAAGTGCAATTAGTTTTTGAATGAAATTGAAATAAGTGCAAGTTTTTTTTTGAATCTGGTATCCTATTTTCCAGACCGATTTCATGCATACATTCCTCTTCTTCCCACTACAGTCAGCTGCACAGCAGACGAGGCTTTTTCACTAGAAAAATTATTCCCAAACAATTAAAAAAGACGATATTCCGTGTAGTGTAAAGTTCGATTTGCGGTTATTAACGACAGAAACATCGAGAGCTTTTTGGTAAGATACCGATAAGATATCAATCTATTCCTGGAAACGATACACGCTGCCGACAACTATGCACAGGGGAAAATAGATATTGAAGAAAAATATGTTGATATCACTAGTTGATGTCATAACGATTTTTCAATGGGACAGAAATCCAGATATTGAAGAAGAGCATCCATAGATATCGAGAAGAAGATTTTACCTGAAAATATCTAAGATAGTGAAGGGAAGCATCTAAGATATTCAAGAAATATTTTTCAACTATGCAAAAATTACCTGTAATGAATGGTAATTTCTATAAATTCCAAAAGGATTTTACATCGCAGTCATCTA
>CAKNXH010001706.1:150154-219285 GCA_932178445.1 Andricus quercusramuli
GGGGGGAGTAGGCTGGTTAGGGAGTGTTGGTGAGAGAAGGAGAACAGAAGAGGGGGTGGGAAGATGGAGGCTGAGAGGGAATGGTATTTTAGAATGAATGGACTGCAGATGGATGAAGTGAGAAGGATGCAAGAGAAAGAAAGGAAGGTGTAGGACTTGGTGAAGCAAAACGGCATGGAGAGAGAGAAGACAGAAGGGAAAGGGAGAATAAGAGAGTCAAGGTTTAACGGGAACTATGTGTAGATTATGCCAAGGGCAAGAGCGCAATATTTATGCGAGAAAGGAGAGAAAGGAAGTCAGGAGCGACTAGAGACTAGAGACTAGAGAATGTCAAGACATTCGAATATAGCAAGGATGATGTGTGGGTGCATGGAGGGTTTCAATAGGTTCTGGCTCTCCGGGAGAAGAGGATGTGTGAACTGTGTGGAAAGCGGGATGCAAGATTGGATCACTGGTTGGAGGAGTGCGTGGAGGTGGAAAGGAGTGAGATAAGCATGGAGGTATTGTTGCATGCAAAGGGGGAAAAAAGGGCAGTAGCATAGGTGAGGGGAGTGTTGGGCAAGATGGAGATGAAGAGAAGGAAGAAGGAAGAGGAATGGAGACGGAAAGATTGTAAATAGGAGAGAAAGTAGATATAAGTAACATGTAAATATTTTAATTAGTAGATAAGTAGTAGGTATTAGAGCGAAAACAGAGGTTGGCAAGCGAGGCAATGCGAAAAAGTAGGAACATGCGAGTGAGGCGAGGCGAAGCGAGGAAGGCAAGGCGATAAGAGGCTCGCGGCTTAGAGATAAGGAATGGATGGATGTTAGTTTTTGAGGGTTAGTTTTAAGAAATATCTGTCAAGCTGCAAGTGTAAGCAAGTCAATTTTTTTAGGCCAGCAGGCTGAAAAATAAACATTTATCTATCTAAGTTTCGTTGAGACTGAGTTGATACGAAAATGTATGCTTCAAAGTATCTCGTTTTTTTTTTCAAGCTAGAAAATGATTTCCTGAAAAGACTCATCCCAGAATAAACTTTGGACTGAGATTTAAAAGCATGACAAACTCTTTGTTTACTTGAGAAGATAAAGGAAATTTCATAGATTTAATAAGCGATAAGTGAGCAAAAATGAAAAAAAAGTTACGCAAATTGGACATTTTATTGAATTTTTCGATTTCTATTGTACCTAGAATGAATTGAGCCACTATTCAGAAATGTTGTCTGATAGCTTAATAATTGTTCAAGAATGTATTAAAATTGTTCTGATAAGTAAGTTGGTGAAGATGGATCCATGTTAATTAGCATTGATTAAATGATTGATTCTCAATAAATTTGAACAATTTATAGACGAAAGCCGTTTTTTAATTGAATTCTTGAAATTTGTTCAAACAAATTAAATTGAAAAATGCACGCACTGGCTATTTTTGGTGCTAAAAACATCATAGTTACAACATAATGAAGTGTGAGTAACTAACTGCGAGAACTTTGTGGGGACTCACATGACAATGAACAATTTTCATTGCTAACAATTATTTCAAAAAATTTGCATCATCTTAGGAATTTTTTCTAAAGAAGAGTTTTCTCAAGGTATTAGCATTTTTTTATTCAGTAATGCCTTTCTGTTATTAATCGATAAGAATGGAGAATTGTGTAATCAAACTAGATTAACAAATACATTGTATGGCTATTTCTGATGGTGAAAAATTGTTTTTTTAACGTGACCAATTTTCTAATAATTGATTTCTTATAGAAGCCTTGATAACGATTATTTGATAACAAACGATGATTTGTCAAACAAGATATCAGATTTTGTACTGCTGGGCAGGCACATGATATGGATTAACAAGTGAACCTACGAAACTGTCACTAGCCGATTTTGATGAAACTTGGAAAATTTGTATAGATGCCAAATTAAAATTTCAATTGGAATTTTCGATCAAAATGGAAATTTCAAATTAAGATACCACACTGAACGGACATACTGATATCTTGACATACTGATAACGGACATCATGATAGCCTGGAATTGGAAGGCACAGCTGTACTTCTAACGCAAAACATGAAATTTAATGACGTTAAAGCGAGACCAAGAACAGAGAATACAGTCTCAAATACACCTCAAAACAAGGGAACCATCCAAAAAATAACAAATCGGTGAATAGGTCGTGGTTGGGTTTCCGCTAGAAAAAGTACAGAAAATTCAATGACGAGAAATATGTTAGGAAGAGACAGATTAAGTTAAGGATTATTTCTCGAACAAACTCAAGCGTTTTATGAAAACAACACACAGTACAGTTCAGAAACAGATGGTGTTTTAGGAAGCGTAGAATTCAATGAATTCAGGAACCAACAAAAGGAAACGCAAGATTCTACCTGAGCAACGTTACATAAATATGAGACTAGATAATAACTTGTCGTTCCGCTGTGGTTCAAATAGTCATTGAATGTAATACATTAGCAAACAAGATTTCCTTATAAAAGTCGCACATTCTTTTCCTTCGCCGTCAGTTTTATTCTGTAATTACATAGCTTCTTATCAACATGAGTAAGCTACCTTACCTCATTCTCTCAATACTTTGTGCGATTTCGCAACACGAAATTCTAGCTTCATCTGATCATGAAAGTGGTAAGTGGAATTATTTGACTCTGTCCGAAAAAACATAAATTTTTCTCTCAAGTACTCAATTTTGATCTATTTGTCCGTCAGAATACTCTGAACCGAACTTTTAAAACGATACTATAAACAATATGCTCCTTTGAGTTTAAAAGAGAAATGATTATATAATACAATGCTGATGCATTTCTTAAAATTTAAAAATTATGCTGGAAAAAAGGTTCTTATTCGCAATTTCTTATCTAAGAGTGGGACATAAAACGTAAAATTAACAAATAGTGATTCAAAACCTTGAGAAATGAAAACATATGGTGTTTGAGAGGTTTTGATTTTTTGAAAGTTTGAAGTTTGGGAAGCTCTGACACGTCACCTCTCAAGCTTTCTAATATTTATATGACCTTTATTTGTATCATTTCGAAATTAAATTAAAAAAAGGCTGTCTTGCTCTCTATGAACGTTTCCTCATGGTTATATTGTGATCCTACGACTATATTGGTCAAAAACGGGTTAGTGACACCATGAGATAATCTGGTAATCTCTTCACGTCATCATGATCCGATTCTAAAATGCGATGTTTAAATAGGTAACATTTCTAAAATAAAATATGTGCAAGAAATGTGGAACCAGCATATGCTATCTGTTGCCACGCAGTTCCACGTCGCCAGATTAAAATCGTGCAAATAAAAAAAGATGACAATTCAATCTAACTTTTTCTAACGAAGTGACGTAATCTTGAATTGCTCAATACTGCTGAGCCACAAGCGCTCGAAGTTTCACCTTCAGATTCAATAATTTATTGCACCAAAGTTTCGACATCCCTAGAGCTTAATATCATACACGTGTTCTAATTATTTTTGGATCAACTTCTGTGGGATTAGGAAAATATTACGGAAAAGTAGTTATAGGCCTTGTAGAGGATTTTTCCACTTAAAATTGTATGATGTATCATTCATGTGGATTTGGCACTTTGAACACGCCCCACAGACCGACAATTTTTATTGTTGGTCTGATGCAATAATTATCAATATTACTAAACAACTTTTCATTATTTTAACAAATTTTAATTTTCTAATTGATCGTATTTTTTCAAAGTCGGCTTTCTTCTCACCGAATCATAATCAAGTTTGCCTTTTAATACACTGAATTCCTGTTTATTTTTTGAATGCCTTTGAATACCATGTATTCTTTTTAATTTTTTCACATTACTTAAAGCACTTTCAAGAATCCTATCAATTCCTTCAATTATTCCAGAATTATTTCAAAATAATGCAAAGAATACAATAATTTAATAATAGAATTCTGTGAATTTATAGAACTCAATAAATGAACATTATTTTGTTCAAAGAATTCAGGAAATTCATGAAATTCAGAGAATTGACGGAATTTAGAGAATTCAGGAGTTTCTAAGAATTCAAGGATATCATAGGATTTGGGATAGTTCTAAAACGAGGGGCGAATGCGAAACGCAGAGCGGTTCTTACATATAAGATCAATGCCAGACTGGTCGGCTTAGAGGTACGCTTCGTGAGAGGTTCTTTTAAAACATACGTAATAAAGTGTATGATTGAAATCGACTGCTGAAATTTCCTTATACGGGGGTGTCAGGATATAAGGGATCGTTCATAGAGGATCAGGGTCTTTTTCCTATCCTTCAAATAATACTCATAAATTAACTTGTATCATTCTTACAGAATCCTCCACAGCTTCTACAGTCACTTCAGCAGCACCTTCAACAGCACCATCAGCTCCATCTTTAGCTCCATCTTCAGCTCGATCTTCAGCTCCATCTTCAGCTTCATCTTCAGCTCCATCTTCAGCTCCCTATACCATTCGAAAACGAATGAAACATTCAGGGTCACCATTTAGGGCACGGCACATCCCGACTCGAACACCACCTGCCTATTCACAAGGTTTGAATTCGCTGCATATGGAAAATCCGACCAATGTCGGGCTTTCGATAGGTAAGACTGAATATGGCCATGGTTTGGCAATACATCCTCATTTCGTCGTGGCCCGCTCTGAAGAAATCCGTCCAGGGTTTGAGGTTTCATCTTATGAGGACGGAAAGCTCGACTATTTCCAGGTTCACGAAACTTACAGGAAGGCAGGAGACAATGTTGTCCTAATCGAAACTAAAAGACCTATTCTGTTGGACAATGGACATACTGAACTTGATGCTCTTTTCAAGCAGGGATATAATGAGGCAGAATACGAATGGGCTCGTGATTATGTGAAAAACTGGATTCTGACACACATAAGTCCTATGCGACTATATTTTGGCGAGAGACCTTCACACAGTGACTGACATTAATGACGGACCAGGCAGTGTAGAGTTTGAAATTCGGTAATTTACGAATGCAAGGTCGAGAGTTTACCGGTAAGATACCGATAAAATCTCAAGTGATTACTGGAAACTTGTGGTTTATTTTTTCTCAACATTTTATTTGTTTAATTATCGGAAATCTAAGTTTTTCCATCAATATTCTTCAAGGATATCGTCCTAGAAAATTAAATTATAAAATTAACTTTCTAGTAAATTCTTGTATCCTCGGTAACTTAGCGGCAATTTTCTTTGTTACTGTCATCAGTTTTATGTCAGAGATCATCTTCTTACACTATTCAGCACATGAGCAGATTAATGCATGCGCTATTGCGACACACGCTTGCGGGCAACTGTATATACTGCGGGTAGCTTCAGGGTTAAAATTATATCTATCTAAATACCAACGGCAGTATCTGTCTTGTGAATTCTCACTAGACGAGATCTCGAACCTCAAGTACATACAAGCGCGGTTAGCGCTCGGATTAGTGACTGTTCTGGAATTCTCGCTCGATCGTGTTTTTCACTGCTTTCAATTACTATCGAGCTAGAAGTTTCGACGCCAAGGAAGGGTATTGGCACTCAATGCTTATTGAACGTTCATATCCAAACTGGTCTGTCGCTATCCGGCTGTGCTCGGCTGTTGTGGTTTTCTGCAGTTTTCCATTCCTCAAACCTGATTTCAGGTGCATGCGAGTGCTTCAAACACAAATTCAGCTGCAGATGGTGGGGTATATTAGACAATGAAAAACCCGACAGGGTTGAGTACGTCAGATATTGCTTGGAGGCTCATTGTAAGAGTTGGGGTGATTGAGATTTTTTGGCAAAGGATTTAAGCTGAAGGGCTTACTGTTTAGCAATCTCCTGTGGGAGGGGGGACTTTAGATATGTAAAAGCTCGAAAAGGGTATACTGTAAGAATATAATTGAATCCATATCTGTATATTATCAAATTTCATTGTTCAAATTCATACTTCAAGTGCAGAAGGTATATGAAATAACAGTTGACATCGGTAACATAAATAAACTGTCACTAGCACTCAAATATTTGTGTAGATTTAATGTGTTAAATAAAAAAATTAATCTTTCAAAGATTAAAATGCTTTTTCTTTTTGTGATCAAAATTCCCAGCACCGTATTTTATACTTGCTTATAGAATTAAGAAGGCAGTGATCCTTGAATCACTCCATATCCTAAGACACATGCGTGCATCATGCAATGAACACCTATCATTCAATAACATTTTTTCCATTTATCTTACTTCTTATCCTCTCTCTCTCTCTCGGCCGATCATTTCAGATTGCGAATTCAATGTAAAGACTGAAAAGTTGGAGAATAGCGACCATGAGTCTGAATTTTTTACATATTTGCACGAAATTTGTTGCATTGGTTTTCGAGATTTTTGTTTACGAATTTATCCTGAAAATTTCACAATTGTGATTAGCTCGTTCAAGATGGTGGCTATAATTTGAATATCTCACATATTCAAATATAAGTGTGTATCGTGTTACAATTTAGCGGAGTAAGCGACTTGAACTTGTATAGGGTCCAGTAGCAGTTGAGTACTTATCTTCTCGGAGTGAAACAGTAATTCTTAAATGAACTCTGATTGTAAGTATTTTTCATTCCGTATGAGAAACAGACCTCAGGTTCAAATTGTGGGTCTTTCATAGGATCTATTCCTCCCCTGGGGGCTTCAACACCTTTTAGTTGGTGAGGAGGCTTAAGCATGTGGGACATGGGAGTCAAAAGGACCTCGGTCTGCATGCGTATAAATATTAATGAAAGGATCCCTATAAATGGGCTCTCCTGGGCTGGAGGAAAAGGATCCCTATGTACGGGCTCTCCTGGCATGTGTGATTATGGTATGGTAAAAGGGTGAAAGAGCCTAGATAACACGGGCCTTCTGGATCCCTGGCTCGAGGTCCCTCCCGGACCGATTTACAGTTTTGTAATCGAGACAGGAATGACCTGCGGCCCGCATAGCCACTAAGAAACAGCCCTCCGTTTTTGTTATGGTGGTTTGCAAGCGGATATTCGTACATTGAGTATCTCACTCAATGTGACCACCGCCCTAAGCTGTGGGTGTGCTCGTGGCACTTTGGCACCTAGGGGTTACGAAATTGTCTTAACGGCCTCTCGGGGACACCGGACGACCTCCCCGAGTAATTACAGTCTTACACCTGCATGCGGGGCTCTGCAGGGGCGGACCTTTCATTTTCCTAGCTTCTCGTGAGATCAATATGAATACGAAAAATAATAATAGAAAATGAGAAGGAGGAATAAGGAAGTGGGGGAGGAGGGTGAGGGGTTAGGCCTTGACGGGCCCAAAATAACCCTTACCCTCCTACCTGTCTCTCCGACAAGCCAAGTTCAGGTGATGACTGTCCCTCTGAACAAGGCTATGGTATTGAGAGAGGCCAATCAGTCCCCCAAAAAGAAAAGCAGCATCAACGGTTCCCTGAAAAGAAGAATGAAGGGGAAAGTGGCAAAGGCTAGGGAAGGAGATGCGGGAGCTGGAGCGTCGACAGCTGAAGGGCTAACATCCAGCACTCAGGCCCAGAAGAGAGGTAGAGGCTCAGAGGGAACTCCACCGGGGGTGGCTGGGCCTGTGAAGAGGCACAAGGCGGCGCAGCAGCCGACAAACAGAGAGTCGTCGGGGGCTGGACTGACTCACTGTGAAGCATTTTGCGATCTTCAGGGAGGCTACCTGGAGGTCGCTTGGAAAATTATCCCCAGATCAATGGGTAAAATTTGTGACGTCCTCCTGCAGAGAAGGGGTCTTTGTATTTGTGGCAGCCGACCCAGCGGAGAAAGCTTGGCTACTCCGAGCGGTGATCAAGACGTGGGAAGGTGCGCACCTCAAGGTGGGTTTGGTTGAGTTGCTCCGAAACATGGTGAGAGCTACGGCGTGGTTCCCGGGCAAACCGGAAAACCCGTCTGAGGTGCTCCGTCGATTGAAGCGATTCAACCCCTCACTGAAGACAGCGTCCTGTCGAATGGTCAGGCTCGAAAATCCTCAGGAAGGGGACACACTAGGAGGCACTAGGCATCTCCTAGTCGGGACAGGAGGAGCCTGTTGAGACGCAGGAAGATCGGAAGCAGACCTGAATGACTGCTCCTGGTCTAACCATTACCCAGATTAACTTGCATCACAGCAAAGGCGCATCTGCAGTTTTGCAGAGGGACATGGCTGCGAGACATACAGATATCTCGCCAATCCAAGAACCATGTTCAGTTTGAGATAACACTAGAGGAATACGGGGGACTGGTCTTTTTTGAACAGGGACCTCAAGGCGGCCAAACCAACGGCGTGTATACTGACGAAGGGAGTTAGCGCTGTCCCACTGCTTGAACTATGTTCGAGAGCTGATAGTGATAGCCATTGATCTCGAAGGAATAGGGAGGCTAGTTCTGGGATCAGCTTATTTTCCTTATAAAAGCGATAGTAACCCACCAGTGGAGCTACGTACACTGGTGGAATATTGCAAGGTAAGAGGTATTCCTCTTATGTCGGGGTGCGATGCTAATTCCAACCAAACTTTGTGGGATAGCGAGGACGTCAACTCAAAAGGTAATGACCTACTGGAATACCTAATCATTACTGATTTGGATATTTTTAACACAGGGAACACCCCGACGTTCCGTAATTTGGTCAGAGAAGAAGTCATTGACATCACTCTCTGCACCAGTTGTTTTAGGGATAGTATCAAGGAGTGGAGGGTTTCAGACGAACCCTCTCTCTCAGATCACTCATAGATAGAGTTTGTGTTGAAATCGGTTGTACCCACTGGCCCTAAATGGTTCAGAAATCCAAGAAGAACGGACTGGGATCAATTTTCCACGGAACTAAGATGTGCACTCTCAGAGGTTCCAGACAAGAGTCCGAAAGGCTGGGGAGCCGTACTGGTGAATTGGGAAACTGGAAGAGCTTCGCAAGGTGAGCAGAGAGAGTTTCAGACGCGCCAGTACTGGCAAAACATCGAGAAGGGAGCCGAGGCGGCTAGACTGGACAGACTGCTTTCTCGAAATCCGGATGCTATTCTCAACTCTCTGAAATTGCACGGAGGGGGATACTTGGAGTCGGACGGGGATACCTTGGCCCATCTAATCAGGGCACATTTTCCAAGCTTTTCAAGGTCTGGAGAAGGGAGGACGGCAACTCAGAGGCAAGCAAAGTCACCTGTGGCCCAACTGGGCCCCAAAAGACGGCTGGCCAACGAGATTATCACCCCTGCCAGGGTCAGGTGGGCCCTGAAACCCTTCAGTCCTTACAAGTCTCCTGGCTCGGATGGCATATATTCAGCCCTCTTACGGAGGGCTGGAGAGATCATCACAGGGCCGCTAGTGAGACTTGCTAGGGCTAGTTTGACGTTGGGATATGTCCCGACGGTATGGAGGGGTACGAGAGTATTCTTCAGTCCGAAGGCAGTTAGGATCGGTTATATTTCACCCAAGGATTTCCGGCCTATCAGCCTAACTTCTTTCCTATTAAAAACAGTTGAAAGACTTGTGGATAGATATATCCGCGATAAGGTCTGGTCAAGCCGACCGCTTCACAAGGAGCAACATGCCTACATGGCTGGTCACTCGACTGAGACGGCCTGATCGGAGCAGTGAATCTAATTGAAGGTCAAGTAAAGGAAAAAGGCCTTGCGATTTGAACCTTTGTGGACATCGGAGGAGCCTTCAATAACACCTCTGGAGAGGTGATCAGGGCGGCCATGATTACACATAGTATGCCTTCTGCATTTGTGGAATGGAATCGCCACATTTTGGCCAACAGGACTCTAACCACGACTAAGGGTGATGTCACTCTAACCAGGGTCTTCACCTGATAGGCTATGCAGGCGATATATTGGTTGTCGTGCTCGGTCAGCATCTGTATGTGCTTTTCGGAGTAAAGCAGCAAGCACTGATGATATTAGATTCATGGAGCAAGAAACGAGGAGAATGCTGGAGCCAGCGTGTATTGTAGAAGGAATGGAATTGGCTTCACAATTGAGATGAGGTGCTACTCGACAGTTCTAAAATCTGAGATTATGGCCATACTCCAGTGTGCCCATAAGGAAAGGGAGTACGACAATAAAAGGAAAATCCGTATTTGCTCAGACAGTAGGGCTGCTATATTGGCCTTGAATGTAACAACGACTATGCTGCTATCAGTATGGGAATGCTTTGAGACACAAAATACGTTAGCGACCGAATACCAAGTCACTCTGCTATGGATCTCTGGACACAATGGTATCAAGGGCAATGAGATATCGGATAGGCTAGCCAAGGTAGCATGAGGAAGAAATTTCATTGCACCCGAGCCACTGGTAGGTATTTCCAGCAGGTCAGTCACGAAAGTAATTAACAGTTGGCTGACTGAGGAACATCAGAATGAGTAGGACTTGGTCTCTGGTTGCAGACAGGCCAAAATACTCCTGGGCTCAAAGCTTAACTCCAGCCGAGCTAGGGAAATACTCAAGCTTGGGAGGAATGAAACTAAAGTCCTTACAGAACTATTTATAGGACATGGGAAGTTAGGATATCACGTACATAAGATAGGGCTTGCAGAAAATCCC
The DNA here is from genome assembly GCA_932178445.1 of Andricus quercusramuli. Lineage (NCBI taxonomy): Eukaryota > Metazoa > Arthropoda > Insecta > Hymenoptera > Cynipidae > Andricus > Andricus quercusramuli. The sequence goes on from CAKNXH010001706.1 coordinate 160,641, forward strand.
CTCTGTCGTATGTGCGGATAGGATAATGAGACATCTACTCACATTCTTTGTTACTGCCTTGCGATTGCGAGGAAACGTCTAACACTCACAGGTAATTACTTTATCAGCGATTCCGAGATATCAGCCAATAGCGTGGCTGCGGTCCTCTCCCTATGGAGAGGGCTATGCGGTCGACCTTAGTCTCACAAGGGGACGCAACGGGATGACCCAAGCATCAGGGGCTGCTAATGTCTCCACCAAGAACTAATAATAATATTAATAATAGTAATAGGATCTATTCTATCCTAGTGTTCATCATGAAATATCAAAAATTCATGATAAGAAAACATGGAAGAGGATTCACTTCAGAAGTAGATCTTCTGAACGCCATTCAACTAGTGAAAAACTCAAGTAGACGATGCACGGATGGGAAAAAAGTTAGGAAAATCTGTTTTCTCTGTTGTCTGATGTCATTCAGGGGTAACTTGAAAAAGGTGAAGTGAAATGTAAAAGCATACATCATACATTATGTTTCACGCGAACCCTGAATGTAAGATATACGTGAGGATCCACGCGAACCCTGTATGTAACATTCACATGAGGTTCAATGCAAACCCTGTCTGCAGTAAAAGTCACAAACATATGCCAAGACATAATTCCACACAGATGTAATGTCGTGGTTGTGCAATGAGCACAAGATTATATAATGCAATTAAGAATTTTTCCCTTTTTCATATAATATATAGTACATCTATATTCAATGCAGGCCAAGGTCCAAAGTTAAACGGTGAAAAAGACTCTTCGCCTGAAAATGATCAACAAGATCCCAAAAATAAAGATCATTAATGAAGTCCTATGAATCGAAATAATCAAAAAAGTCAACCTTTAGTGGTCGATGGAAATCATGAGAATTTGACTATCATGGATTCAAAGCACGGCGAGTCAGGAGAGAAAAATTTCTCGATGCCAGAGACCTGTACAAACACAACACCTTCAACAACAGTGGAAGAGGTGCCCTTTTCAGAGGAAGATATTCTCATGATAATAGGAGGTTAACCAAGTATATCTTTTGTGCTCAAAGTAGACGTTCAGCCTGAAGTAAAGATCATATGGAAAGAAATCATGGAAGACGGTCTCCAATCAGGTGAACAGAAAAAGCTACTTGACAAATATTTTCGCAAAGGTGATTCATCTACTGTGGCGTTTTTATGAATGCTGTTCCTCAGGAAACATACAGGATCATCATATATGAATCCTCAATAAGTAGCTTTGTAGCACGTGACAAGTACTCAACGGATTCAAGGCTCCGCCCGCAATTTTTGGTGCATTTCATTACTCACAGATTGAGCACTATACGAATCAATAGGATCTTGAAGAATGTTGAGCAAACGAGGAGCTTAGAATGTGAAAGTAGCTTCCGCCTTCGTAGTGGGGGCTGAAGGGACAGAAAATTTTCCGCTGGTTTTTGTGACAAGAGATTTTCTCGCCCGATGTTCTTCCACATTGTAAATAAGAATTTGTAGGTGAACCGGCTTTCCGTTGACCAAACTTCGAACGCGAGAACGCAGAGATGCAATCTCCACCGTTGGTCCACTTTCAGCCAACCAAATTCTCTAAAAGCGGGGGAGATATGGTCAAATTTTCTTATACCGAACGCGAATCTTAAGCAGGAATTCTGCACTCTCTGAATCCTCGCCCTTAGCGGCGTACTCAAGAAAGACCCAAAGCTCGTATACATGCATAATCAAAAAGAGACATGATTTTTGATTCGCATGATAAGAGTTTAGTACTAGTAGGGAGAGCGCGACAGAATGGAAATAATTTTCGTAGACGTATATATATGCGGCATTGACCTTTTTAGATACTTGCCATTCAAAGCCCCAATTTGACTGCATTATGAGCCTAAGATTCTCCGACTGCGAAACGATGGAAAGTTGAGTAGCATTTATTGAAAAATGGGGAAGACGATCGCAGTCTACACTGCCTATTGGTAGAATGACAGATTTAGTCGGATTAATGACCATCGCACAATCTTCCGCCCAGCCAGCAATATGATCTAAGACCGCGTTTAAAATGGCTGCTTCCTCATTAATATCTCCCTGCTTACAACGTATGTACACCTGTGTATCATCTGCATACATGTGTATGGTTATTTACATTCTGTCCTTCGAGATCACCTCTAACCTACGTAAAAATTCCTCAAAGGAGTCAGGAAGGTCGCTTGTGTCTACAGAAAACAAGGTAGGGCTACTCGCAGCCCCCTGAGGTACTCCCCTATTCACTGCTCTGCTTGTAGACATGAGAGTAAATTTAGAGCTTGATACCGCAACTCGGCGACTCCTGTTAAAGAAAAACCCTGTGTACCAAGCAAGTGATGTCTCCCTTACTTCTATCCATTCTAATTTTTTCAAGAGCAAGCCATGATCAACAATCCGTAATACTTTCAATTAAGGGTGTCAACTGCTGAAGACAGATTCCCTCTAATACCTTCGAAGGGTAAGGCAGAATGGTTGTTGGGCGCAGGTCACCAAATGATTTCGGACTATCGCATTTAGGAAGAGGACAAACAATACCGGATTGCCATGCCAAGGGAAATTTTCCCTGTCTTAACGAGGTATTCATAATATTTGATAACGCAGGAAGGCACGAGGGTACGCAAAGATAAACTGAGGAACTATTCATGCCGTCCTGTCCCATAGCTGTCGAAGTGAACGATCTCACAGCGTGATACAAATTACTGAGATCAATTCCCTTGAATGCGAAAGTGTTCTGTGAGTCAGGTGCAAAGTTGCTAGCAGATGAATGAAGGTTGCAGATCAGTTCCTCTGACGCTATCGCTCACGGTATCGTATCTAGATAATAGTCATTGATGCTAGTGCGATTCATGGGCAGATCTCCTCAAGAGAACTGTCTTCGTCCTGACCAGACACCCGCCGGGTTTACCTTTTCGCACATGTTTCTGGAAGAGGGCCTATCTGAGAGGCTAGCCAGGTACCCGTTTCTTTCGCACCGGAGGGAGGCAGTTGCGAGGTTACGTAGAAGCACATATTTATCTCTATCTGTGACTGTATTCGAAGTGCGTCATTTGGAACGAGCTCTGTCCCTAGCCCGGGAAATTTTCTTTACAGAGTCAGAGAACCAAAGCGGCCTGTGCCTGGCTATTCTGGAGCGACGAAGTGGACAGAACCCGTCAACAAGGCTTAATATTACTTGTGAAAATCGATCAACTTTCTCATCTAACGAGGAGAGGTCTAATATACTGGCCTAGTCTGCTCGACCTGCTGCCTCACTGAATGCTGTTTGACCCACACGTTCAAAGTCTCTACCTATGCGATCTACACTCTGTCTTGTTGATAGATCTAGGTTTATGTCCCAGAAAATCAAGTCATGGTCAAATTTTCCTAATAGCTTGGCCACTCTCAAATCTGATAATGGGAGATCGTCGCTTACAAAAATAAAGTCCGAGAAGGTCGGTTCTTTGATAACCTGCCTGAGCGATAGAGAGCGAGATGTGTGAGGTAACCTAGTCCAGCATGTATGGGAGATGTCCGCCGCATTGACATTAAAATCTCGTAAGCAACCCATGTGATTCGATTCACAGGTGGCACGAGCTAAGGCCACTTCCAAATCGCTATCCCAGGATAGCGCCACGTTTGGACTTCTGTCAACTCCTAGAATTGCGAGACGATTTTTCTCAAATTCAACTATCACTAGGCATAGGTCCACAGGGATGTCATCTAGAACACCTATTGAAAATGGGGTAGAATTATTATACACTGATTCGTAGCTAAGATCATGTTGAATATCAATAGCGAAACCATCTTCTCTCGACACCTTGCGGCTTCTACGATGAGCCCGTACTAAACTAAAACCCTTAATTTATATCGCTGAGTCCGATACATCAGGACGAAGCCAAATTTCTCAAATAACAAGAATGCCGATGTTATACAAGCGGATGATGTCTGTAATTTTACTTATTTTAGGAGGAATTGATCTCGCATTTATGTGTGCCAAGTGCAAACGCTTGTCTCGTTCGCTGCTACAATGAGAAAGACTGGGATCACAGAAGGAAACATTTAAATTATTATATGAAGAAGGGTAATTACTGATAGAGAAAAGAGTTGATTTTAACGGAGAAAACTTGTCGTTACACATAGAAATACGTGCGATATTGGGCGAAGCAGGGACGGGGTTTGATCGAGAAAGATTTGCTGACATACCCGTTGAGTCTTGAAGGAGAATCACTGAAGAAGAATTCATGGGCGAGACACAAGCCGAGCTTGAACTACAGTCCAAATAAGGTATTGCTAAGAAGTCCAAAGGAAGTAGAGAAGTTGAAGGCACTGGTGTTGCCACTTGCAAAGTTTCATAAGAGATGGAAAAGGTATCAAGTCAAGATTAACTAGAATTGGAATTGGCTACCTGACTTAGCTAGCTGGAAAGGAAGGCCGTAATGATTACCTCCCCGTCCCAGTCCGCCTCTTCCAGACTTCTTATACGCTTCTCGTATGTGCACTCAAGGCTGATGAGTTCCTTCTTGCATTCTTGCAAGTTCTTGAAGTGCTGAATACTCAAGCATTGCAGGTCGGCGACTTGAGACTTTATTCTATGTAGATGCTTCACGTCTGAAAGCCGAACTTCTCGTTAGATCACTAATGTTAGGTAGTGTTGGGTGCGGTTAGTACTTGGATGGGTGACTGTTCAAGGAATACTGCGTGCTGTTGGTCCGTCGTGGTTGTGGTGAGCCCACACTTGTAGTTATTTACTACAAGAAATGATCCACCTAGAAGCACTACCCGAATCGGGTAGTGTCACGCCTACCACAAAAGGGAAATGGCTTAATGGTATACATACGTACATACATACAATAACGATAAGACCTTCAAAACCATCCCTGCAATACATTCCAAGGAAAATTATCTTATGTGATTATTTTTTCCAATCGAAAACTGAACACATCCCCGTTTTTAACGTTCTTTGTATAATGTGTTAGACATCGGGCAAAAAAGAACACGTTACCTTGAAAGTCAGCTGCCAAAAAATGATAATTTTTGCTGTAAATCCCTATTTTGGAGATTTTGCCAATATCGTTGGTTTGTTTTGAAGGATATTGTGACTTGAGAAAAATAATTTTTTTTTGTATCCACCTTTTTTTTCCTGTAACATCCTGACATATACTGATTTTTCTATCACTCAAAACTTTTTCTCTTTTCACAACCAATTGCTTTTTTCCCCAGCAACATATTCTTCTTATATTGGTTTTCTTTTTCCCAATCTCTACAGTTTTGGCGAAGATAATTTCCACATTCGCGTCCAATTTTTTTTTCAAGTACGCCTTTACCTCTGTTTTTTTTGTGTGCTATTCAGTAATAGACTTTATATCACCTAATTGTTTCTCCTCCTCTTTCTCTTATGAGCTTCGAATGCTATTCTGACTTCCAAAAAGTATATTTCATTTCTATAATCCTCATTCACTCTGTTAACAATTGACTTTTCCGTTCGATTTGATTTATTCCCTTTCCTTATTTCATTTACAATCTTTGCCACTTATTTATTGATAGACTCTTCGATAATATGGCTATTATCTTTGGTTGCTAAGATTTTCCCATTCTTCTGTTTTCTTTTCTAAATCTTCATTTAGCTGTCTCATCACTCTCTCGCTATTCTCATGTTCTTTATCCAATTATAATCACATTTTGCGGTTGTCTCAATTTTTTCCCTGAAGCTGAAGTCCAGATATCCGTAAAAGAAAAAAACTTTCTTCAAATTTCCCTACATTCTTTTTGGACATACATATCTTTTAAAATCTTCCTATGCCCTGAAAACGAAGTGTTAAATAAGCAAATTTAGCTATGTCCACATTTGCAAAATTTTTCCAAGGAATCTCAAGAAAAAGGTTTCATTATCTTAAAATCTTTCAAAACCCTTGAAAACCTCGAAAACTCTACATTTTGTTTACAATTAAAATTTTTTTTCCAAATTAATATTTATAAAGATTCCCCTGGAATCTTGGAAATTCTTTCACGACGATTTTGGCATTCTTGTGAGAATTTTTAAAACCTTTCTGAATATTCTCTAACAAAAAACTTTTTAAATAAAGCTCATAAAAATTTTCCCTTGGTATTTGGAGAATATTTTTCATTCTCTTGAAACCTATCAAAATTCTTTTAAAAAATATATGGAATATAAAACGTAGAAAAGTATACCATTGCCAACAATTTATAATTCCCAAATTGGAAAATTCCGGAACAAAAAGATTCCTGATAGGATGGTTTTTCATTAATAAATGATAAGTCTGAATGATTGCGTCTAAAAGATAGCAATATTTGAATAACAATTCACGTGAAGAAGTTTTCATTTGGTAGGAGAATTTCTTTTTGCTTTCGTATTGGAACGTGACATATAATCTTAGTCTGTGAAGTATAAATTACGTCTTTTTTTATTAGCAAGATTTTAACGAGGCAACGTTTCGTGAACGTGGCACTATAAAGCACCTTGTGATTCCACTGTGGTTCGACTAGTCATTGAATTTGATAGAATCGCAAACAAGGCTTCTTTATAAAAGCCGAACTTTTTTTCTTCATCATCAATTTCTTCATTGATTACATAGTTCCTCATAAAAATGAGCAAACTATCGTATTTGATTCTTTTAATACTTTGTGTGGTCTTGCCGCACGAAATTGTGGCTTCATCTGATACGGATGATGGTAAGTGAAATAATTCTCCTTTGCTGAAGAAAATATCAATTTTCACATGCAGTACTCAAGTTTTATCTATTCTTATGTCAAAATACTCTAATCAGAACCTCTAAAACGATACTGAATGAAAAATTTCCTTTGAATTCGAAAAAAATAAAAATAAAGTAAATTTTTTCCAAATTTCGAAATATTGTTCAAAAAAAGTTTTTTATTCACGATTTCTTATCAAAGAGTGAGACATACAACGTGTAATTAATAAATAGTGACTTAGAGATTTGAGAAAAGGAAGCATATGGTACTTGAGAGGTTTTGATAATAAAACATTATATTTGATACAGTTCTAACTTGATTTGAACCACACCGGTTTATACACTAGAAACAATTTGTTTTTTTTTCAATTTTTAAAAATATTGGTATAGATTTAGATCCTTGAAAACTAAAAATATATGCTGCTTGGGAGGTTCTGACGTGACACCTTCTACGCATCAAACTGCTATATTATTGGTTTTATATGCGCTTTATCCGAATAACTCTAAAAATTATTCGGAAGAAAAATATGTTTACTCTCTATGAACGGTTCCTTATGGACATATCGTGATCTTGAGACCATAGTGTTTTCATCTCACTGTTTTCACCAAGATTCATTAGGGACACCTAAGGATGATCTCTTTAAATAATTATAATTCCATTTTAAATTTGAATATCTAAACACGCGAAGTTCATGAAATTAAATATGTACAAGAAATGTGGAACCACAATATGCTATCTAGTGCCACGCAATTCCACGTCGCCAGATTATAATCATGCAAATAAAAAAAGATAATAATCAATCCAAGTCTAACTTTTTATAGCAAATTCACGTTATCTTTCATTGCTCAATACTGCTGAGCCACAAGGGTACACAGTTTGACATTCAAATTTAATCATTCATTGCGCCAATGTTTTGAAATTCGTGGAGTTGAATATTATATTAGCTTTCTAATTATTCTTGACATACATTGGTAAAAATGTTGCTTCTTATTATGAGTCAAGGCCCTTCATGTACAAAAGAGTGTTTCAAAAGATCATTGGAAAATTTCTTTCCGAATTTCCATGCATATCGCCCCCAAATTTGTTTGAATCTTCAAAAAGAAATAAATGCGGCTTTTTTCAAGTATAAGAAGTTCCGCAAGCAAGTGACAAAAGATTGACCGGTCATGTCGAATTTTTAAATGGAACCTGTTTTGCTTCAGAATTCAGAGAATTTAGAGAATTCTAGGAATTTTGAGAATTCCAGAGATTCTGATAATTCTAGGAATTCAGAGAAATTCTGGGAATGTGAAGAATCCGAGGAATGTGCATTATTTTAGGAATTTTGAGATTTCTCGGAATTCATAGAATTCTAGAAATTTAGAGAAATCAATGGATTCAGAGAATTGGAGGAATTCTGAAGTTTCAAGAATTCAAAGAATTTGAGGAATTCAGGAAATTCCAGAAAATTTAGAGAATTCGTGGAATTCAGAGAATCCAATAAATTCAGTGAATTCATGAAATCAAGAGAATTTAAGCAATTCTGAGAATTCTAGGAATTCTGGAAATGTAAGGAATCTTAGAAGTTCAAATAATTCAAGTAATTCAGAGCATTTAAGAATGGCTCAGATGAGAATGAATTCAGTTAATTCAACACATCCAGAAAATTTCAGCAATTCAGAGAGATTAGGGCATTAGAAAATTCAGTGAATTTGAAGATTTAAGCGAAGTGACCGAACTTAGAGAATTCAGGAAATACGGAGACTTCAAGTAATCCAGAGAATCCAATAAATTTATGGTATTCTGAGGATTTAGTAAGATTTCGAGGTTGAAGAATTTAAAGATTAGGAAATAGTTCAAAAGAATTATAAGCAATCCAGAAGGATACACACTAAACAAATATTTCGAAGAACTAATAAGTTAACTTGTATAATTCTTACAGAATTTTCATCAGTTCTTCATCGTCGTCAGAAGCGAATGGACGTTCCAGGTTTTTGGTGCCAGGGTTCACCGCCAGCCCGCATGAAACAAAATGTATATGTGGTGAATATGGATAATCCCACCGTAGTCGATCTTACGGTAAATAACAAGCGTATTGGCTATGGCTTGGCAATACATCCTTGGTTCGTCATGGCGCACCCTAATGATCTTCGTGCAGGATTCATGGTTACAGCGTATGATGGCAGAGAATTGAGGCATTACGAGGTGAGCGATACTGTACCAATGCCAGGAAGCTGTTTCCAATGGAAATGCAATGTTGTCATGATTCGAATTCAACCTCCTGAACTCATTCTGTTGGACAATGAACATTCTGAACATAATACTTTCACTCAATGGGGATATAAAGAGCCAGAAATCAAATGGGCTCGTAAATATGTGGAGAACTATATTCAGAGAGTGCTACCACATCCTCGACCCTGGCGCGGCGAAGCTGATCGCAAAAAGTAATATAAATAACGGGTTAAGTAATGCGAAGTCCGGAAGGCAGTAATGTACTTAATAAACTCAAAAAGCCTACAGGATTATTTTTTCCGAACTTTTTTGTTTAATTACTGTAAATCTACTAATTGCGTTGAACATTCTTTGAGGGAAACGACATCAATCTTTTTTTTTCAGATTTAGTTTCTAGTAACTTCAAGTATGTTTGGCAACTATCTAGTAAATTAATTTGTTACCTTCTCAATTTGTATCATGCCGATCATTTTTTGATTTGAGCAAATGAGTAATGCATGCGCTATTACGATACATGCTTGTGGAAAACTATATGTAGTGTGGGTAGATTCAGGGTTTGAATTATATCAATTTACTGTGCTTAACTACTGCAGAACGGGAGTTTCAACGCCGAGCAAGGATGTGGGTACTCGATGATACTGAATGTCTACATCCAAATTCGTCTTAGATCTTAGAGAGTAAATAATGTCAGCTTTAGGGTTGAATGTCTGGCGATCATATGTGAAACATGGGATTTAAGATATGTGAAACTCATCAGAGGGTTTACTAGCATAATCTAATCCAACCTAATCTAACATAATCTATATCTACAGTAGTATAATAATCAAATTCATAATTTAAGTGCAGCTGATTGTCGTCTCGCAGTTTCAGGAAACTACTATTCGTGCATCATGATGGTCACTTTTACGAATCTTTGAAACAGGAGTTAAATTTCCTTGAGTTACGTAAAAGTAACCGTTACCTTATCCGAACTGCATTTCCGTCCTGCGATTTGATGTAAAGAATTCTTGTTTCTATATTTAATCACGTTTCCGGTTGTTTGGTGTAGAGTTGTTTTCTGAAATAAACGTATAAATTTTTAAAAGATAAACTGCTTTTTTTGAACTTTTATACTTCCAGCGTTAAACCCGATTTTTCAACAGTGTCATACATGGTGGTGTTGCCATATATAATTGCAATACATTGAGATACCTTTAATTTCTCAAAAGAAGCATAGTTTTAGTCGGAAAATAATGTAAAATTTTACCTTGACGTTATATTTTGGGGATTGGTTGGATTTCTATATAATTTTTAATGAAATAATTCTTAACCAATGAACCTATATTCCATGAATCCATTTGATAAGGTAGCCGCTCTCAAGTACAGCAAATTAGGCTAATAATCAGGTTTAGAGTCTGATAAATTAAAATTTTTAATTTTAAAGCTTTTTCGACTTTCAATCGTGTGCGATACTATTAATGCTGCCGACCGGATTTGTATTATATCAATTGTCCCTATTGATGTTGTTAAGGTGTTTTAAGATTTTAATTGCTTCTCTATGTTTCCTTGGAGAAATATTGTACGCTTTTGCGATGATGGTTATTTGGTCGAATAAGATGCTATGTCCTGTTTCGATATGATGCTCACCTAGTGCTGATTGCGTGAAATGTTTTAGCCTAACCTCACTCTCATGTTCCTTTACACGTGGGCTCACAGCCCTTCCTGTTTCTTAAATACAGACTTTGCCACAGAAACAAGGGATTTCATATGCTCCCGGATCACTGAAAGGTGCCTTTTTAACTTCAGGGTTGTTCAGAAGTTGTCCTATGTTCGCAGGTGTCCTAAATATAGTTTGGATGTTGTGTTTGGCGATAATTCTTCCTATTCGTTCTGTAATACCTTGAATGTAGGGCAGGATGGTGGTCTCTTCTGTCTCTCTTTGTTTAGTAGCTGTGTCGAGTTGATTTTTCGAGTTTATTTTGTCATTGCATTATTAATTTGTTTGATTGTGTAATCGTTCTGTATCAGGATTTGTTTTACATTTTGTAGTTCCTTTTTTAAGTTATCTTTATCTGTTATGGAGACAGCTCTGTATACAAGAAAGTTGATGAATGACTGCTTTTGAGATGGGTGGTGGTGGGAGGAGGCACGTAGGTGTCTGTTTTTATGGGTAGGTTTTCTGTAAACTTCATGCGCTAGTGTGTTATCAGATATTTTGTAAACTAGTACGTCCAAGAAGGGTAATTTTCCTTTTCGTTCAATTTCCATGGTGAAGTTGATATTAGGGTGTAACTAATTGATGAAATTGAAGAACTTGTGTAGTTCATCCAGTCCATGTCTCCAGATGACAAAAGTGTCGTCAACGTAACGGCACTAAAATTCCGGTTCAAGCTTGGATTTGTTAAAGATTTTAGATTCTAGATTTTCTATGAAGATGTTGGATATCACAGATGAGATTGGAGATCCCATGGCTGCTCCTGAGGTTTGTTCATAGAATTGGTTATTAAAGGAGAATATTTATTAGTAAAACAGTGTTTTATCAAAGGTGTGAGATTGGAGGGGAAGTTTGCGAAGGATTTAATCATATGGATTGTATGAGAGATTGACACATCCGTAAAGAGAGATACTACGTCGAAACTCACTAGGATGTCTTTTTTTTACGAGGGAAGGTGGAAAATGTGCTAACACACATCAAGAAGGGTCCGCACTTCTTGGTAGTGTCAGGATATTGATATCATCTCTACAATGATCTCAATATATATAAATATACAGAAAGATCTTGATTCGATCATTATAGTCATGCTACCAAATACCGACTAAAAACCACCACCCTTTCTCCTTGGCATGAATCCCCCCAGAACCGCTTTCGCATTACTTCAGGGGGTGCCGTTTTTTGGCCGTGCCTCGGCCTTCATTCTTTTGCCAGCTTGGTTTACTTCCGGTGAACTGGGCTTCTTGTCGGACCTGCCCAGCTACGATGTTTGGTTGCACGTCCAAGAGGCTTCCTCAGCGAGGCTGCCTGCCTGAACGCCAAGCAACTCCTTGTCCCCGGGCGATGGTCTGTTCAGGGCTTATCTTCCTTTGCACCGCAGAGGTAGCACTGCGGTGTGCTTTCGCATACCGCAAGCTGTATGCCCCTCTTTGCCGCATCGCCAGCATGATTTGGTCCTATCTGGACCCTCGCAGTTCGCTGCCATGTGGCCGAAGCCTAGGCAGCGGTAGCACCTTATTGCCTCCGCCTTCTTGTGCACACGGCAGGATACCCACCCCACCTTGAGGTGTCCAATGCGCATCAAACTGATAGCCAGATCTTCTGCCAGCTCTACGAAAGCCTTCAGATTGCCTCTGAAGGGTCTTTTCGTGAGGCTGACCCTGATGACACCAACCGGTTTGCCGAAATGTTTCCGAACGGCTTCCTCTACTTCTTCTGCATCTGTCGTCGTATCGAGGTCCAGAATCTCGACCTCGGTGCGTGGGACAATATCACGTACGCTACCCCCGTCCCCAACCGCCTCCTTGATGGCAGCCGACAGCTCAGCTCTGCCCTTTGATGCAGGTCCCAGTTCTACTAGAACCTCGCCGTGTCCAGTTTGCCTGACCCCCTTGATTTTTACACCAACGGCGTCAGGTTTCACCTTCTTCTTAAGGTCCTTGAGGACCGTCGCGTAGCGACGTCCCTCGGTCGGTTTGATAAGCACCGCCTGTGTTCTAGCTCGCATATGCCTCTCCTTCCATTTTGTCACAGACTCTTGCTTTTTTTTCACCTTTTTCGGTGTCGAGGTCGTTGGCGCTGGAGTGTTACGGGTCCTCGGCTTTTTGCTTCTCGGCTTGGAAGGACCCATCTCTGCTGGACTCAGGGTAGGCTCCCTCTCTAGCTTCCTATCACGGAGAGTGGAAGCTGCTGAGAGTGGATTCTGTATTTTTATGAGAAAGCGTGTTAGGTTGTAAGTTGGTGAGTTTATCGCGCTGACGATCGGTATGAGTGGAATGTTGTTTTTATGGATTATTGGGAGGAGAAAAATAGAATTTTTGATTTTTCATTACTTTTTTGTGATAAAAATTTGAATTTTCGATTTGTCAAGAAAATTAAAAAAAATTCTAGCGAAAACATTGTAGTGTTCGAAAAAAAAATTTCTTGACTTTTTTTTATGTCGTGCGTTGTTTGGCTTAAAATGTTCATTTTCGTTTATGTTTCGAAATTTTTTAAATGCCGGAACTCTGGTAATTTATCTTCTATCAAAAGAAGCCAAGAAAATATTTTGTTCGTCTTCTTGAGTAAATGTTTTCAAACATTTTCAAAATGTGCTCAATTCTTGAATTTTGATCCGAAATGTCTGGCTAACAAACTTGACGTTCATTTCAGGACACCAAAAAGCATACCAAAAGCCCAATTAAATACGTTAATTCTTTGGAAAGTTTTCGTGCTAACAAATTAAAAATCTGCAGACTAACAAACAGACATTTTGTAAAAACCGGATTTTTTGGGTTCAGGGGATCTTAAAACGTAGAGATTTGACAAAAATAAGTCTTAGTTGGATCTTATACGAATGAATTTATTCAAAATATAACATTAATTACACATGTGTGATCTTATTCAACTATAAAATACAACTTTTGTACTAATATTGAACCATTCACGAACATTTATTTAATATGGTCTGGTGACCCTGTTAATAATACATAATTAACTCTAAAATATGATAACTGTATGTTCAATTTTATTTACCATTTACATATTGTTGCTTTTAAGATTTTTTTTATCAATTTCTAACATTTAATAACAGCTTATTTAGCACCTAGAACAAATTTTGAGGTTAAGTCTTCCTGTCAAAGCGAGCGAGTAGAATTGTTCTGACTTACATCCGAATATTTTTCCAAAACTTTCAAGATCCCACTCGACTTATTTTTCTTTCACCCACACGTCCAAGTCTTAAGAAAATTTTAATAAACAAATTCAATCAGAAAAAAACACAATGATCGCGACATATGCAGCTGACGCGCCGTTTACACCTGCCATGACAAATTCGATGCAGTAGATGCTAGTAATACATATTCACTGGGATAGGCGTGACAGATATCTAAGAGCTTGATCCAGCGCCAATCGTTATACTAGCCACGGCTATCTCATGCAGCCTTACTCCGAAACATTATAATTTGGCTTTTGCGGAGATACGGATAGGAAGTGCAAGGATCCGCTGACAGCTATCCAAAGCATACTTGTTGCCAGTATCTTTTTTTGAGTGTAGAAAGAGAAGGGGGAGAGTGGTGGTCAACCTGTCTCTTCCTCTTGCAGGAACTTTGCTTATGAATCGGGGGCCTTGAACATGTCAAGACAGTCAGCAAGCAATAATTATTTTAAACAATTGAACTTTTCATTCTTCATCATCGTCTTCTTCATATGGATATTGCATGACAGAAAAAATCTTCCGTTTCGCAACTAAGCCTGTCTCACAACTAAACCTCCCTCCTCCTCCTTATTTACCTCACGCTGACGCTCGGCCATTGTATTTTCCTTTCATTTGTACACAGACGATTAAAAATCAGAGGCCAAATCATCAACAACTGTAACTTAATGATTGTGAATTCTCTTTTGCTGAAGCTCTTCCGGCTTTAGCAAACACATTCTGATGACGTATCTCGTCTTCGCACTCGATTTTGTCAGAAATGTGAACTCTTCTACATTATGTGCAATACACTGTTATATCAAATGTATATCATATTTATTCATGTACGCAAGATGATGACAATCCATCCAAGTCATCATTCTAGATCTTTTGTACCTCGAATATAAAGGGGGTAGAAGCTTGCTAAGCTTGGAGTGTCTTCATCGAAAACCGGTTCTGGCTATGGACTGCTGAGTCTAAACAGCAACGATTCTCTTATCCGACTCGTACATCAACATGAAGTCGTCAATGCTACGGCGTTTCTATACCGTGCCGCAGATAGAGCCGCAGAGGAGCTTGGTCTCCAATTTGATTCCAGCGACACTACACATGGGCTAGCATCACTAACACCTTTGGTGCTGAAAAGTCGTGTAAAGAAAGCAGGAACTTCGCTTCTACTAAGAGAGCATGCTGACATGCCCCTTTATGGTAAGTTCTGCGGCATTATACGTAGAGAAGGGCTATCGATTGGTCTATGCAACATGTTTCTCAATTCTGCGGATTGAGATCGGAGTCTGAGGGATCTCTTTTTGCCTGACAAGCCGGCGTTATAGACACCTTAGTTTACCGAAAGCGCATAATAAATGTACCTGTAGACGATACCAACTGCCGAGCGTGCAAGCAAGAGCCAGAAACACTTGGACATGTTTTCAGTGGATCCTCAAGGTATGCATGCTACTGGTACACGCAAAGTCACAATACGGCTCTAAAAGTGTTATATTACCATCTTCGGCACTTCTATGATGTTGATATATTGCCACGCTTGTCAGACGCCCAAGGGAACTTGAGTGCTTTGTGGATAAAGAATAGTGTAAGATCTTCTGGAATTCCTCATTCTCCACCACTCAACGTATCAGTGCTACGAAGCCTGATATTGTCCTCGAAGATCTAATGATGGAGACCATTTACGTGATTGAAGTCTCGGTACCTGCCGATGGTAATATCATGGCTAAGGAGAAAAAAAATGGGCGAAATATGAAGCACTTCTTTTTGAGTAAACAGACTGTACTAAGGCTACAAAGTCCATCTTGCAGTTTTCATTATTGGCTGTCTTGGAGGCATGAAAGCTTCATTTCTTGGCCAACCCAACAAAATCCCGGCTTACCAGTCTCAGGCTCAGTCCATCGCAAGACGGACGCGAAAGGCTGTTTTTCTGGTATCAAATTTTTAGCTCTAAAAAAGTACCCAGGAGTGAAACTTTCATCTCTAACTGTGCCGTCTTGCGCGTAAGGTCATCCGCGGCTAGAGATCGAACTCCAAGGAAAAGTGCTGTACAAAGTCTCTTGGGCAAATTTACCGCTCTTGCTTACCTTCTGGGATAGAAAGAGAAGAAGTGGATGACACATACGTTCCAGTTGCGTCGGGATTGACTGCCTTAAGGAAACACGATCACAGTTTCCGAAGCCTACAACTTCTCACAATTTTAAATGGCATGCTTATTAATACTTTTTTTATGCTCAAAATCATAGCAAAACTGTTTTCCAAACATCTGGTTTTCAGCATTGCAACTACCTTCTGAAGAGAACAGATTCTCCAAATTTTTTAAACCGCACTTGATTTGCTGAAAATAATGCACTACTTGTGGAGGCCTGGTAGGAAATTATGTTTCCTGAATTGTTTTTGGTGGTTTTTTCAACAGAGGAGAATTCATAAAATGGCCACCTTGGTTGAGAGGGTTTGGGACCCAAACAAAACTGTGTATGTCAACGAGGAGGCATGGCACATGAAGTAGCCCAAAATTGGTGAATTATTTTATAGAAGGCATGATATTGCATATCTTGCATTGAAAATTTTATTCTTCGCAAAAATTATTGAATGAAACAGCTTTTCCCTCTGCAAACACGCTTCTTTCCACAAAAAAAGGAAAGATTCATATATTTGGATGAAAAATTCAATTGACTTGTATAGAAGACATCTTTTTGGTTCAAAAATTCATCTCTTTTGTAAAAAATGTATATTTTCTGGTTGGAAATGTAACTGTTAGATTTTCTTCACACTTGAATCTGTTCAAATTTTCACTAATGTCAATTAATGACTGAATTCTATCTATTGGACAGCTATTTTGAAGTGCCAAATCAGTAAAAGGTAACAATTAATCAGTGATTAATCAGCATCATCTTAAATATAAAAATTTAACAATTAATCTCTTTTGTTTAAGTATTGAACTATTTTGTCGAAAATGAGTCTTTTTTGATAGAATTTAACTCCCTTTTATAAATAAAAAACTTCTTTTGTTAAAACATAAGCTATTATTTTCTCCGTTAAGAAATCGCCTTTTTTCTTTGAAAATGCAACTGCCTAGCTAAAGACGAGCGAACAACTTTTCTAAACATTATTTTTTTCGCTGTTCAAGATTTATTTTTTTGGTTGAGGATTCATCAATTTAGTTGAAAATTGATCTCTTCTTTTGAGAATGTAACTATTTCAGTAATAATTCAACTATAATTCCACTAAGAAAAACAAGTAATAAAATGTTTCACAAGCGTTCGAGTTGCATTTTTTGTTCAAACATAAAGATTTTTCGTCACATATAATCTCAGTCTTTGAAATGTAAATTACATGTTTCTTTAGTTGTATCATTCTGATTGGGCAACGTGTCATGAGCGTGGTATTAGACAGCACCTCGTGCTTCCAGCGTGGTTCAAATAGTCATTGACTTTAATAGAATCGCAAACAAGGTTTCCATATAAATGTCGAACTTTTTTCCTTTGCCATCAGTTTCGTTAAGTGAGTACATACCTTCTTACCAAAATGGGTACACTAACTTTTTTGATTCTCTCAATACTTTCTGCGGGTTTACAACACGAAATCCTAGCTGGTGGTGGGACTTCGAGTGGTAAGTGAGATCATTCTACTCTGTTCAAAAAAAAATTAATTTTGAAAAAGTTTTTTATTCGCAATTTCTCATCGAAAAGTGGAAGATACGACGTGAAATTAACAAATAGTAATTTAAAGCCTTGGGAACAAAAAAATTGCGCTTGGCAGGTTTTGACATAACACCTTTCACGTATCCTACTCCTATTTTTAAATTTTTATATGGCTTTCCGAATCATCCTAAAATGATATGAAAGAAAAAATGTTTACTCTCTACGAACGTTTTCTTATGGACATATCGTGATCCTCGCATCATAGGGTTATCCAATTTTTTTTATCAAAATGTGTCAATAAAATTAACTTCATAAAAAAGTAATGCAATGTCTGAATGGGTAAAATTTGTAAAATGCAATATGTTCGAGGAATGTGGAACCGCAAAGTGCTATCTAGTACCACGCAGTTACACATCGCCAGATTATAATCCTGCAAATAAAAAAAGATAACAGTCAATCCAAGCCTAACTTTTCCTGAAAGAAATACGTTATCTTGAATTGCTCAATACTAAGCCACAATGAAACGAAGTTCTACCTTCAGATTCAATAATTTATTATACTCACGTTTCGACATTCTTAGAGTTAAATATTATATCAGTGCTACCAAAATGCGTTTGAAATTTTGTTTGTCTGGCAAAGCTCAATAATATTCTCAATTCAGTTTCCAATTCTGAAACAGAAATTACATGTTTTTTTTTTTTAAATTTTAATATTAACCATTGCCGAGCACTCTTAATTTCCCAGGTGAAATACATAAGGAAAAATTACTTTTTGGGATTTTTGGATTGACTTCTGTTATGGGGCTTGTAAAGGACTCAAAAGGAAGAATTTCGTGACGTATCAATCAAATGTATTTAATTTTCCTCAAAAATACGGAATTTTGGGTGGAGATATTGGCAGCCAGAAGCCCCACTACACATATTTGAAAAATTAAAAAAGCGACATCGCCAGGATCTTAGGCTTTTTTTAAACTCTCAGAAACTTCAAAAATTAATATCCGAAAATCAGCCCTAACCGATCAGAAAATACCCAAGAAAAAACTACCAAATAAATAGAAAAAAAACATATACGGTAGGCCTGAACAAGTTTTGAGATCATTAATAATAATAAATTGAATTGTCCGAAATCAACTCATAACACTAACACCTGACCCTAATTGAAAATATAAATATTAAACAGAATCAGAAAAATATAAAACAAAAAGTAAGAAAAAAAGAACACCCCTGCACATTCAACACATTTAACGAACCAAGTCTCACCTTTCGTCAGCCGAAACCGCCTAGACAACCTCAAATTAAAAATAATCAACCTAAACTACTTTCAAAGATTCTGGTTGATAAATCCATCTCCACAGTAATATTCCACATTTCCGATGAAATACTAAATTCTAGGGATTTGTAGAATTCAGAAAATTTTGGGAATTTAGAAAATTCTAGAAATTTAAAGCATTTAAGGAATGCGGAGAATTTTCAAGTGACAATTTCCTAATTTGAAGCCGTTAAAATGCGAAACTTTAAATTTAAACTTTAATACATTGTAAAATATTACCTTCAAAATTTTTCTGAAAAATATTTGCTTTTCGACGTTTGATTTATAATTAATCATTTTCAATGAAAATTGAAATATTGCCTAATATTCAAAAAATGTCTTCCTTAATAAAAAAATTCCAAATGAAATTACAGTTAAAAATTAAATATTTTAAAACGAAACAATATTTAAATAGGATTTGGAATGGAATGAGAATGTTCCGTTTTTCAAATTATTTTCAAATTGAAAATAGTTCATAAAGTTTCAATGGAACATTTACATTTGTTCAACTACTGAGGCATTCAAATTGAAAAAATTATATTTTCAACGTTAAAATCTGTAGCTTGCTTAATTTTGAACAGATTCAGAATCGTCCTGAAAAGTCAATAATTGTCCAATTTTCAATAATCAAGCTACAGATCAATGTGATTTATCATAAGAATAAAATTTCTTGGTACAAATGTAATATTTTTTTTCAATTCTAGTTTCAACATAATTTTACGTAGTTGCCAATATTTCTCCTTTCGTACAATCTTGTGATTTTTGTAATCGGAAATAGTTGAAAATAATTATAAGTGATTCAAAAGATTACTCAGTATACCAAGAATTTAATGAACTCCTGTGAATTAAAAGACATTCAATTTGAATTCGGATTAATTTCAAATAATATTCTGAACCAGAAAGTACTAATGGTAAACTTTCCTGCTGTTTACCGCGTGTGCGTTCTAAATCAAGGGGCAACTGAAGAAGCACAATAATAGGTTCTTTCGAATCAATTGTCGAAATTTGTTTGTACGGAGGTGTCACGATACAAGGGGTCGTTCATAGAGGATCAACATCTTTTTCATACCCTTCAGATAATACTAATAAATTAACTTATATCATTTTTACTGAATAACCAACAGCCTCTTCTCCAACAAGATCATCAACATCTTCTTCAATAGCATCATCAACACCTCCTAGTACTCCTAGAACGAGAACCTATTATGATGGAAGTGGAGCCGCCATGGCATTTTACTTCATGGGACCATCGACACCCGCCTATGAACAAAGTGTATATGACGTGCATACAGAGAATCCCACTCGTGTCGTGCTTACGAAAGGTGACACGATTCTTGGACCTGCCTTGGCTATTCATAGTGTTTTGGTCGTGTCGCGCCCTCAGTTCTACCGCGAAGGGTGTGAAGTTTCCACGCATGTGGGCGATAAATTGAAGCCTCACGAGGTAAAAAAAGCCATCCCACACGGAAATCTTATTTTCATTGATACTTACGAAGCCATTCTGTTGGGCCATGGATATGCTGAACCTGGTGGTCTTTCTAAACAGGGATATACAGAAGAAGAAATCAAATTTATTAATGAGTATGTCGAGAGCTATATTAAAAGATCGTTCCTGCCACGGTCACGCCCCTACCGCGGGAAGCAGGACTAGCGCAGAAATTAAAATTAATGACGGGCAGGACAGTCTAGAGTTCGAAAAGCGGTAATTTACGACAGGAACATTGATAACTAACCGGTGAGTTTTCGGCAAATTCTCGAGCGCTTCCCTGAAACCAGTTCCTACTAAATTCATGTATCTTTGTTAGTCTACCGGTAAGCTTCTTGATTACCGTTTTCAATTTCATGTTACCGATCATTTCGAAACTCTAGCCAGCAGATGAGTACAGTAATGCGCACCCATCATTAGGCACATGCTTGCGGGCAACTGTATGTACTGCGGGTAGATTTAGGATTAAAATTATATCTAGTTTTATACCGATGGTAGTAGATAGGTGGCGGCTCATGAATAGTCGAGATCTTAAACGTTGAACACGGACGGGCGCGGTTAGAGCTTGGATGGGTGACCGTTCGAGATTCCCGCTTATTCGTGATTGCACTGTGTCTAACTACTGTCGAGGGTGAAATTTGACGTCGAGGATGGATATGGGCACTTGATTCTATTGAATGTCTAATCTAAACTTGTCTTTTGGTGACTGGTTGTGCTTAGGAGTTTTGGTTTTCTGCAGTTTTCCACTCCTCTGACAAATTTCAGGCAAATGCAAGTGCTTCGGATACAAATCCGGCTGCAGACGGTAGGGGGTTTTAGAGAATTAAGAAACCCACAGGATTGAGTACGCGGCGTATTGCTTATAAGGTATGATTTCCGACGATCTTCTGTAGTAGGCGGAAATTTCGAATATGTTATATATAATCTATATAATATAAATTAAAATGAGAATAATATATTTTAAAATATATATAGTATATAATAATATAATATAAATAAATAAATTATACAATATAATCCATATCTACGTAATGTATCACGCTAGATTTGATGTGTACAATTAGTATTCATTTATTTTGTCACCATTTTAGTTGTTCCGTGTAGAGTTGATTTTCAAATAAATATATGTATATATTGAAAAAATTACACTGTTTTTCATTTCAGTGATTGATATTTATAGTACCGTATTTATGACCTGCGAATAGGAATCAGAAGGCGGCCATCTTCAGATCACTCCGCATCCTTGGATAACACGAGCGAATCACTCACTAATTGTCTATTGTTCTATTTCCTCTACCTCAGAGGGTCGAAGTAATGATGACTATGTTGGGGAGGCCGATCAAGTTTTATGCAAGTTAAATCACTTTCTGAGTCGACTATGCTCCATTTTGGTCGAAGATTTCGAATCCGTTATTTTGAATTTTCCAATTTGTATTTTTGATTCGCAATCAGCTACCGCGAAAACCCCTCATTAGGTTTTATGCAAATTATTTAGGAACGGTAGTGTTGACAGGTAACCGGTTTTTCTTTTGGGGGGGGGGGGTCAGGAAATGTTACGATAGGCCACAAAGTTGGGGAGTCGAGTGATGTAAATTATTATTTTTACGTAATATTTCAAACAAAAATAATCTCATAAAGAATCCATGAATTCAAAATTTATCTTGATTTATCTTTGATTTTAAACATTATCCTTCACTAACAAAGATAGCGCACTGCTTGCTCATAAGATGTTCCTTATTACATCTGATCTACTGGCAATTGGAAATATATGCTTAGATTTGAAGTACTATAACATATAATGAATAATAAATATAAATTAAAACAAATATAAAACCGCTAAATCGGCCTTCATGACAATTTAATTTTATTCAGCAACTTTTTCAATTTAGAATGTCCATATGTAGTTTATTACCACGAAATTTTGAACAACTGATTAAAATTATTCATTTTGAAGATTGGCAATGGAAGATTCTTCAATTAAAGATTCTTGTATGGTAAAGGCGTGTAAATAAAAATTATTATAGTTTGCTGATTTTGAATATCAAAAGCCAAAACTTCTTAATTTTGAATATACGAATTAAAAAAATTGTAAATGTGTGTCATCAAAATTCAAGAATTTTTAATTCTGATACTAGAATCTTGCATAATTTCTAATTTTAGATTCTCAAAATAAAAACACTTAAATTTTAGGGATAAAAATTCAAATTTCTACAATTTTGAAAAGTTGCAATGAAAAGTTTTTGCATTTTAAAAATATAATAAACGAGCACGTCAGAGCCGCAGAAAGACTTCTCAGAGTCGTGAGGAAGAACGAGACAAGTACCCTTTGGAAAGAAAAACTCTTACGCAGAATGTCTGAAGAGCAAGACAGCGCAACGATAATTGTCTCGTTTTTCCTCACGTCTCTGCGCAGTCTTCCTTTTGCTCTGAGGTGCTCAAATATGATACAAAAAAATGCTTAACGAAGGAGTTGAACTTTCAACTAATTAGTGGAATTTTCAAACAAAAAGACGAATCTTCAACCAAGAAGATTCATTTTCTGCCAGAAAAAAATGAATTTCCCACCGAATACATACATTTTCAACCAAGTATTACAAATGTCACTGAAAAATGATAAATTTTCAAACAAAAAATGAATTTCTGACTAAATATTTCGACTTTCAGCCGAAAATTTTGGACGATGGAGATTCCTATGGACCGCCACAGTGACTCCACTTAAGTCGGAAGTCACATAAAAAACTCAGTGATCAGCCCCTCATCATATAAAATATTATTATTAGTATTATACCATTATACCATTCGTTGAAGATTCAACAACTCTGTAAAACATTCGTCTTCTTTACTTAAATACTCAACAATTTGGTAGACATTTTTCCAAGTTTTGACTTCTTTTATTTTGAATATATTATATTCAATTTTCCATTAATTCATTCAATTTAATTATATTCAATTTGTATTGAATTTGTTTTCTTTGAAATATCAAGAATTACATTTTTTATTTTTTTTGTTGCTTAAAAGTTATTTTATCCAATGAAAATTTCATGATTTTAGTTGAAGGTTCAGCATATAATTTGATAATTGGCATTTCAAATGTCCTGGTTCAAATCCGGACTGAGGCTGATTTTGTCTAGTTCTTCAAAAATGATTTATCCAAAGTAAACGTTTCAACAATACAGTTGTATCAATAAGAAACATTAATGTAATGTAATATAAATTGATATGATTATTAATTCCCGCATCAAGACGACACTTTGACAGGCCCTAAAATGTTGCCAGTTAAAAGTTATTCATAAGGACAACCGCAGGATTTCGCCGGGAGAGGGTGCTAATCTGAAAAATTGCACCTGCTCCCAGCGAAATCGCGGTAAAATTTCAGCCGTTACCACTCACCACGTCTCACGACTGTAAGATGGGTGGTTACAGTCTGCGAAGAATTCAATACGATGATCCGTCAAAAGTCTCATGCACCCTGAGGACACGGAGCGACCCAAGGACGACCGCCTGTTACATTTTCCCCGCAAATGTCTCAACATTTTGTTGACACGCAGGGATGCTTCTCAGGCTATTAACCAGTGAAACCTTGACCCAATATCGTGGGATCTGAGCTCGACCTTCGTCCGTGGAGCTACTCCAAATGAATAGAGTACTACTGGTACGGCAAGCATGTTTGTTGCAGATACTTTGTTCCTCGCCGACAGTTCGGAAGACCATATCCGTCTGATGAGATGCCATTAGGTTTTTCTTTCTTCAAATTAACCTTGGCGCATTTCTCTATCTTGAACTCTATTCCAATCTCTTGAGTGTACTCTTTGACAATTTTTAGAGCTAGATGTAGTTTCTCTTCATTTCTAGCATAGATCTTAAGATCATCCATGTAAAATATATGAGTGATCTTATGCTTTCGGTTTCCAGGATTGCCGCAGAGGTACCCTTCGGAATGTCGGAGTGCAAGAGATAGTCGCAGTAATGTGAGGCAAAAGAAGAGAGGGCTCATGGTGTCGACCTGAAATACACCTCTCTGAAAGGTGATACTGTTACTGATCACACGATGTTTCCCAGATGAGATAGTGAATGTAATTTTCCAAAGCGGCATTAATCTCTCTGTTGCACCCCTCGATCCTTCGATAGAAATCGATGATAGGATGCTGCGTCGTTACAGAGACATCTATTGATGAGCAGGTTCTCCCGACATCCTGCTACGCCTTTCTTTGAGCCGCGTTGTTCATACATCTCTCGCCACACAGGTCCAATTTTCCGAACAATCCTATCATTCAGGACAGCTGTGAAGATCTTAGACACTGTGTTCAGGCAATTTATTGGTCTGTAATTCTCAGAGTCAGCTAAGTTGCCCGTCTTCGGCAGAAGCACTGTGCGCCCTTCCACTAAACACTCCGGAATAGCCTCTTCCGACTTTAGATATGAGGTGAAAATTGCGGTAAGATGCTGGTGGGTGGAAGTAAATTTCTTCCATCAGAAGGTCTGGATACCATCTCGTCCCGGAACCGAATAGTTCTTCATGCCTCTTGATACCTTCTTCACCTGCTCGGTAGTGATAGGTGGGAATTTCTCCTCAGTTGTTATAAGGGCATTGCTCAGCTCCATGAAGCTATTTATGTTCTTTGAGTCTTCTTCAAGTGGATTTTGAACTTCGTAGACTTCTCTCCAAAATGCTTCGACCTCCTCTGGTTTGGGCGGACGGCCCACAGTAACTGGAGGGTCTTGGTAGAGTCGACATGGGTCGGATAAAAACTGTTGATTTTCTTTGACCCATCTCTCTCTCTCCGCTCTAGACTTCTCTTATCGTTAGATAGTACTCGTATTCTGTCAACAATATGCTGCCTGATGGTCAGTAGCTTTGACTTGTTGATTGTGTGATGACGGATCGGCAGATCGCGCGCGAACTTTCAAACCTTGGCAAGGAAAGTCCTGCCAGATGTTACGTAGTAAATTACACACTATATGCGGGAAACGTACTGTCTTGCCCAGCCTATCTTTGTGCTGAGTTGATGCATTCGTCTTTAGGTCTTATGATCAACCGTTGGTTCTTTTTCAGGGTTTGCATCTGCCAAAGCTTTCGCTGCATTGTACACGCCACAATTGATATTCCAAAGGACTATCTTCTCTTCTTAGTTCCTGTCGACAGCAGATCTCCAGTGCAGGCACCCTCGTATGAACCAACAGTTGTTGTTATTGTTGTGTGGGGCGGTAGGTCCACCCGTGCCACTCGAGTTAAAATATGAAACGAAATAAAATAATACGAAACAAAATTTAGAAGGAATATTAAACTTACTATAAATTGGAACCCCGTGGTCTGGCAAGTATGTGGTACCGGATGGATGACCTAACCTTCCTAGTTTTGACAGGTGATGCGTTTCTTGTTTTATTTTTGATAATACTTTATTGGTAATATTGCATATAATTTCGTAATTGAGTGTCTCATTTAAGTTCCTATTTTTAACATCTTTAGGTGGTATTAGCCGTTGAACTCTCATATTCTAGGCTAATACTTCCTCTACTATTTTCAAGTTTTTCCATTCGATTTAGTTACTTAAGTCTCGGTTAGAATAAAAGAATTCTTACAATTTAACATTTTCCTTAAAGACTAGCCATAGAACTCTTATATTCTTGGCTAGTATCGTGACTGTCATTAGAAAAGCTGTGATTGTGATTGGTGACTCTAAACTCATATCCCACATCAAATTTTGAGACTAAATTTTATTATTTTTAACCGTATTTATGCGGGGTACAAATAGCCCCGTCACAATGTATATTTTGAAAAAGGAATTAACAACCACCGCAGGGTCACACTAGTTTTCTTCAAAAGTTCATTCTTTCTGATTAAAAATTAATTTTTATATTTTTGGTTGAGCATTCAGATTTTTCGTTTAAAAATTTGATTAGTTTGTTAAAAATATTATAATTGTATCCTGTTTGGTTGAAAATACAACTGTTTTGTTGAAAGTTCATTTCTTATTCGGTCGAAAATTCAATTATTGAAGTAAAAGAGAACTTTTTTGTTGAAAATTCAACTACGATGTACAAAAATTCGTCTTTTTCACTTAAAAATTCAACAATTTGGTAGATATTTTTTTCTGTCTTTATCTTTTTTGGTTACAAATTCATCCTATGTTCCAAATTGAATCTAACATACAGCGAAACTTTCAACTGTTTTTGAATCTTTGGTCTTCTGAAATGTTTCATAAGCGCTCGTGTTGATTTTTTTATTCTAACATAAGAATTGTTTGTCAAATATAATCTCGTTCTGTGAAATGTACATTACATCAACATGGGTACACTAACTTTTTTGATTCTCCCAATACTTTGTGCGGTTTTGCAACACGAAGTCCTAGCTTCTTCATCTAGTGGTGCGAGTTCGAGTGGTAAGTGAAATAATATTACACTGTTCGAAAAAAAAAATTAATTTCCAAACCACCTTTCACGTATCCTACTGCTATTTTTTAGTTTCCATATGGCCTTTATTCGAATCATCCTAAAATGATATGAAAGAAAACATGTTTATTCTCTATGAACGTTCCCTTATGGACATATCCTGATCCTCGCATCATAGGGTTATCTAATTTTTTTGATAAAAATGCTTCAATAAAATCAACTTGGTAAAAATAAATGCAGTTCCTGAATGGGTGAAGCTTGTAAAATACAATATGTTCGACAAATGTGGCACCACAAGGTGCTATCTAGTGCGACGCAGTTACACGTCGCCAGATTATAACCATGCAAATAAAAAAAGATAACAATTAATCCAAGCATAACTTTTCCTGGATGAGTGACGTTATCTTGAATTGCTCAATACTGAGCCACAATTACACGAAGTTCTACCTTCAAATTCAATAATTGATTACACCTGCGTTTCGACATTCGTAGAGTTACATATTATATCAGTGCTACCAACATGCGTTAGAAATTTTGTTTTCCTGACTAAGGTCAATGACGTATCAATCAAATGTGTTCAATTTTTCCCAAAAAACTGGAATTGCGGGTGGAGTTGGTGGCAGCCAGCTGCTCCCCTACACATCATTTAAGAAATTAAGAAATTGACATCGCCAGAATTTAAGACTTTTTTGGACTCTCAAAAACGTCAAGAATTAATTTCCGAAAATCAACCCTAACCCATAAGAAAATAACAAATAAAAAAATACGGAATAAGTAGAAGAAATCACATACGGTAGGTTTGAGCAAGTTTTGAGATCACTAATAATGATAAATTGACTTGTCCGGAAACAACCCATAACAATAACACCTGACCCTTTTTAAAAATATAAATATTAAACAGAATCAGAAATATGTAAAACTAAGAACCAAAAAAAAAACACCCCGGACACATTCAACACATTTAGCGAACCAAGTCTCACCTCTTGACAACTTAAAACGCCCAGAAAACATCAAATTAAAAATAATTAACCCAAACAACTTTCGAAGACTCTGGTTGACAAACCCATCCCCACAGTAATATTCCACATTTCCTATGAAATGCTCTTATCACATGTACCGATCCAAGTCTCACCATTCATCGATTAAAACAAAACAAAAAATGTTCAATGAAATTACCTCAGACAACTTCTCAAGGCACCCGTAATACACACACACACACACACAAATATATAATTTGAAAAAAATAGTTAAACAACCACCGCAGGGTCTAGCTGAGAGCAACCGCCATCTAAAAAATGTCAATAGCCCCCAGTAGAACCGTGGTAAATCACACCTATGGCCACGTCTTACAACCGTGAGATGGGTGGTCATAGGATCCTCATGTGTCTTAAGGACATGAAGCGACCCAAGGATGACAGCTTTCTGCATCCATCTCGCTAGTGCCTTGGCATATTTTTGGCACGCGGGTATGGCTTTAAGTTTACGAGCCATTGATAGTTTCGAACCTCCGAGAGCACCAAACACAAAGACAATAACTCGCATCGAATACTTTGGGTGCAGTCGTTGAAGCTCTCTCTTAAGGTCTGGATACCTCTCCTCCTTTTCTTTCTCCTTTGCAGTGATGTTGTATTCGGACGGAGCCGAGAATTCGATCATGAATATAGTTCGTTTCTCGAAGTCTTGGAGAACAATGTCAGGCCTCGAGTGCGCAACGGAGACTGCTGCCCGAAAATCGTAGTTCCAGAAAATCTGGCACTTCTCGTTTCGGACAATTGACTCTATATCCCTTGGAGCGTTCGGCAGGGCAGGGTCGCGACCAACACCGTAAGAGCGACAAAGATGGTACTCAGCGTGTGCATGACACGCTCTGCACCTATGACTGGGAACTTCTTGACATAAAATGCAGGCACGGTATGCTAAGGTGGAGATGACACCGTCCTAGCAAGCAAAAATAAAACCCTCTGCACCTGAATTGAGCCCTGATGATTTGAGGAAAGCAAAAGTTTGCTCCTTCGACAAGGTCTGCTTTTCTACATTTCTGTAAAAGTTTCCGTGCATATGATATGTCGAGTAGCTCTTGGTGAAATTTTCCAGCCTCTGCTTTCCTTACTTCGGCTTTTAGACGTGAAGCATCTAGATGGAGTAATGCAATTTCCTCACTTCTGATGTTAAAATTCAGGCCAACGGTCTCGGCCGCTTGCTCCGCGGCTTTGTAAAGGAACGCTCCTTCACCAATCATCTGGTGATTCCTGACCATTTTTAGGAGCGGATCTGTGCTATCAGCAACGATGTAAGCTGTACTTAGAACAATTCGATTATGAAGACACTGGGGATTCAGAAGTCCGCGTCCGCCTTGACGGCCTGAAATGTATAATCGCGGAACTGACGAATTGGTATGCAAGCTTTTATGCATATGCATGATCTTACGTGTGGTGACATCAAGGGCCTTAAGCTCGATCTTCGTCCATTGAACCACCCCAAACGAGTAGAGTAGAACCGGGATGGCAAGCATGTTAGTCGCAGATACCTTGTTTAACGCCGACAGATTGGAAGACCAAATCTGTCGAAGAAGATGCTTGTATCTGCTTCGGAGAGACTCCCTCACTGATGTTACGTCCTGAATGCGGCTTTGAGGCACGCCCAGGTTTGTATATGTCTCTCCAGTATTAAGATGTCTAATAACACTTATATCCACAAGCTCAGGGTCCTTGGGAACGCCAGTAATCTTTCCTTTCTTCAAACGAATTTTGGCACACTTTTCCAAATCAAAATCTATTCCAATCTCTCCTGTGTAGTTCTTGACGATATTTATAGCAGATTGAAGTTTGCTTTTGGAAGAGGCATAGATCTTCAGGTCATCCATATAAAATACATGAGTGACCTTATGCTCGCGCTAATTAGTGACGCCGTAGGGGCATCCAGGAGAATTTCGTAGTGCGAGAGATAGAGGCAGAAGTGTGATGCAAAAAAAGCAAAGGGCTCATGGTATCACCTTGAAAGACGCCCCTCTGGAAGGTGACGTTGTTCGGTATCAGACGATAATTTCTAGATGAGATAGTAAATATGGTTTTCAAAAGAGACATCAATCTCTCTATGCATCTCACTATGTCTGGATATGCCTTCAAGCTTTCCATCAGACAGATGATAAGTCTATGAGACGTTGAATCGAAAGTTTTCCGGTAGTCAATCCAGGCCATTGACAGGACGCGCTGATGGGCCGCAGCGTCTTTACAGACACACCTGTCAATTAGCAAGTTCTCTCGACAGCCTGCTACACCTTTTTTCGAGCCACGTTGTTCGTACATCTCTCGCCATACAGGCTCAATTCGTCGAACAATCCCGTTGTTTAGGACATCTGTAAGGATCTTATACAGTGTGTTCAAACAAGTTATTGGCCTGTAATTCGCTGGGTCTTGCCCATCCAATTTTCTTGTTCAGTTGATACAAGCGCCTTTTGGTCTTTTGATCCATCGTCGGTTTTAGCCTTCGATTTGAATCAGCCAAAGTTCTCGCAGCACCATAAACTGAGCAATTGATGGTCCAGGGGTCGGACTCTTGCGAGATATCTCCACGAAGGGAGGCATCCATTTCAGATAGATCTTGGGGCTTAAGAGGAACTTGGATGTTTATGTTCCTCCTTGTACTGAAATTGCAATCATCTTTCAGAAGGTGCCTACTTTCGGTGGTTGGTCTTAATGTCGCTTCATCTTCGGCTGCAGCTTGATCAAGCAGCGGTTGGGGAAGCGCTCCGCGTACATATCCATTTTTCCGGAGGTTGCCGGCTTGATTTCGCAAAAACTGATGCGAAACGAGCTGAAGCTCTGGGGTTTTCTGGCACCACAGAGTGTGCATACGCGCCATAAAACCTTTGCGAACAGGGATAATGCTGGCATCGTAGCAGTCTAGCACGTCATTCTTAAGTTGACCCGTCCACTCAATGTGGTTGTTTCGGCGGTTCGTCGTCGTGTTTCCATCTAAATTATTTTCAGCACCCCGAACTCTAGGATGATCGGCATTGTTTGCCGACCCATTGTCGGGTGCTCTGCGCGTTCGATCGTTCCGAACCGCATCTACAACATTTTGGTGGTTTGATGGTTTCATTGTTGTTCTCACGAGGAGCTAGGGAAAGTCCAGCCTTGTAGAGCCCCGCGTGCAAGGATGAGGCTGGTACTCTGACAGGTCGCCCGGTATCCCTGAGTCACCGTTTAATACACCTTACCCAGGTGCCATTCAGCTTCTGGCACGGTTCTTACGACTTCGCTTAGGGGTTATTCCTTCCGGACCATCCCTGGACAATTTTCCGCGACTGCTCATTAATTATTGTAACCATATTCAGCAGAAACCCTTGGTACAGGGACCCTCTATCTGCAACCCGAGGACGCGTTCGGTGGCTTTGTCATAGGCCCTTCGCTTCTATTCCAAAGGAATTGAAACCGAAACCGAATGGTGACCCTGACGTCATTTTTTTTTCAGAGACTTTTTTGGACTCTCAAAAACTTCAAAAATTAATTTCCGAAAATCAACCCTAACCCATAAGAAAATACCAAATAAAAAAATACGGAATAAGTAGAAGAAATCATATACGGCAGGTCTGAGCAAGTTTTGAGATCACTAATAATGATAAATTGAATGGTCCGAAAACAACCCATAACACTAACACCTTACCCTTATTAAAAACATAAATATTAAACAGAATCAGAAAAATATAAAACAAAGAACCAAAAAAAAAACACCCCTGACACATTCAACACATTTAGCGAACCAAGTCTCACCTCTTGTCAACTTAAGCCGCCAAGACAACCTCAAATTAAAAATAATTAACTCAAACAACTTTCGAAGACGCTGGTTGACAAACTCATCCCCACAGCGATATTCCACATTTCCTATGAAATACTCTCATAACATGTACCGATCCAAGTCTCACCATTCATCTATTAAAAAAATAAAAAAATTTTAATACAAAATAATTACCTCAGACAACTTCTCAAGGCACCCGTAATACACACACACACCCAGCCACACACACACACACACACACACACACACACACACACACACACACACACACACACACACACACACACACACACACACACACACACACACACACACACACACACACATATATATATATATAAATCACATAATTATATATATATATATAATTAAAAACAAAGTTAAACAACCACCGCAGGGTACCACTAAGAGCAACTGCCATCTTGAAAAAATGTCAATGGCCCCCAGTAGAACCGCGGTAAAATACACCTATGGCCACGTCTCACATCCGTGAGATGGGTGGTCACAGGGCACGACGAAATCACAACGACAGGCCGGCGAAACCCTCGTGTGTCTTGAGGACACGAAGCGACCCAAGGATGACAGCTTTCTGCATCCATCTCGCAAGAGCCTTGGCATATTTTTGGCACGCGGGTATGGCTTTAAGGTTACGAACCAGCGATAATTTCACACCTCCGAGAGCACCTATCACAAGAACAATCACTCGTACCGAATATTTTGGGTACAGTCGAAGCAGCTCTCTTTTAAGGTCTTGATATCTCTCCTCTTTTTCTTTCTCCTTTGCAGTGATGTTGTATTCGGATGGAGCCGAGAATTCGATCACGAATATAGTTCGTTTCTCGAAGTCTTGGAGAACAATGTCAGGCCTCGAGTGCGCAACGGAGACTGCTGCCCGAAAATCGTAGTTCCAGAAAATCTGGCACTTCTCGTTTCGGACAATTGACTCTATATCCCTTGGAGCGTTCGGCAGGGCAGGGTCGCGACCAACACCGTAAGAGCGACAAAGGTGGTAATAAAGTACTCTTAGGGCCGCATTATGTCTATAGATATACGTTGTTCCTGCGTGGGTCGGACACCCCGATAGTATGTGTTCTAGGTACTCAGCGTGTGCATGACACGCTCTGCACCTATCACTGGGAACTTCTTGACATAAAATGCGGGCGCGGTATGCTAAGGTGGAGATTACACCGTCCTGGCATGCGAAAATAAAGCCCTCTGTACCTGAATTGAGCCCTGATGATTTGAGGAAAGCAAAAGTTTGCTCCTTCGACAAGGACTGTTTTTCTACATTTCTGTGAAAGTTTCCGTGCATTTGCTTGTCGAGTAGCTCTTGGTGAAATTTTCCAACCTCTGCTTTCTTTACTTCGGCTTTTAGACGTGAAGCATCTAGATGGAGTAATGCACTTTCCTCACTTCTGATGTTAAAATTCAGGCCAAGGGTCTCGGCAGCTTGCTCCGCGGCTTTGTAAAGGAACGCCCCTTCGCCAATCATCTCGTGGTTTCTGACCATCTTTAGGAGAGGATCTCTGCCATTCGCAACGATGTAAGCTGTACTCAAAACAATTCGGTTATGAAGACACTGGAGATTCAGAAGTCCGCGTCCGCCTTGCTGGCGTGAAATGTATAATCGCGGAACTGACGAATTGATATGCAAGCTTTTATGCATATGCATGATCTTACGCGTGGTGACATCAAGGGCCTTAAGCTCGTTCTTCGTCCATTGAACCACCCCAAACGAGTAGAGTAGAACCGGGACGGCAAGCATGTTAGTCGCAGATACCTTGTTCAACGCCGACAGATTGGAAGACCAAATCTGTCGAAGAAGATGCTTGTATCTGCTTCGGAGAGACTCCTTCACTGATGTTACGTCCTGAATGCGGCTTTGAGGCACGCCCAGGTATGTATAGGTCTCTCCAGTGTTAAGATGTCTAATAACACTTATATCCACAAGCTCAGGGTCCTTGGGAACGCCAGTAATCTTTCCTTTCTTCAAATGAATTTTGGCACACTTGTCCAAACCAAAGTCCATCCCAATCTCTCCTGTGTAGTTCTTGACGATATATAAAGCAGTTTGAAGTCTGCTTTTACCAGCGGCATAGATCTTCAGGTCATCCATATAGAATACATGAGTGACCTTATGCTCACGCTGATTAGTGTCGCCACAGAGGTATCCAGGAGAATTTCGTAGTGCAAGAGATAGAGGCAAAAGTGTGATGCAAAAAAACAAAGGGCTCATACTATCCCCTTGAAAGACGCCCCTCTGGAAGGTGACGTTGTTCGTCGTCAGACGATAATTCCTAGATGAGATGGTAAATCTAGTTTTCCAAAGAGGCATCAATCTCTCTATGCATCTCACTATGTGTGGATGTACCTTCAAGCTTTCCAACAGACAGATGATAAGTCTATGAGAGGTTGAATCAAAAGCTTTCCGGTAGTCAATCCAGGCCATTGACAGGACGCGCTGATGAACTGTAGCGTCTTTACAGACACACCTGTCAATCAGCAGGTTCTCTCGACAGCCTGCTACACCTTTTTTCGAGCCACGTTGTTCGTACATCTCTCGCCATACAGGCTCAATTCGTCGAACAATCCTGTTGTTTAGGATAGCTGTAAAAATCTTATACAGTGTGTTCAAACAAGTTATTGGCCTGTAATTCTCTGGTTTGGACAAGTCGCCTTTTTTCGGTAGGAGTATAGTGCGTCCTAACACTAGCCACTGCGGAATGGGCATCTCCGACTTTAAATATGAGGTGAATATGCGGGCCAAATGTTGGTGTGTAGAAGTAAACTTCTTCCACCAAAAGTTCTTGATAGAATCTGGTCCAGCACCGGAAAAGTTCTTCGTGCCTCTAAGTGCTTTTTTCACCTCTTCGGCAGTGACTGATGGGCACTCCTCCTCAGATTTTATGAGGCTGTCGCAAAACTCCTTGAAGCGGATGATATTGTCAGTATCTTCCTTCAACTCTAGTGTTTTCGGGATCTTGTACACCTCTCTCCAAAAAGTCTCTACCTCCTTGGGCTTGGGAGGATTTTTTACAAAAACAGGGGGATCACTGAAGAGGCGCGATGGGTCAGCGAGAAACTGTTGATTCTCTCTGATCCATCTCTCCCTCTTCTGTATCCTCCTCCTTGCGTCAGATAACAGCCTTATTTTGTCAACAATATGTTGCTTGATTGTCAGCAGCTTTGACTTGTTTAGTGTGTGATTCAAGGTCCTTAGTTCTTGGGCGAACTTTCGAACCCTTTCCGTGAACGGTCTACCAGATGTTATGTAGTCAATCACACATTGAACACGGGACGCATTCTGTCTTGCCCATCCAATTTTCTTGTTCAGTTGATGCAAGCGTCTTCTTGTCTTTTGATCCATCGTCGGTTTGAGCCTTCGATTTGAATCAGCCAAAGCTCTCGCAGCACCATAAACTGAGCAATTGATGGTCCAGAGGTCGGACTCTTGCGAGATATCTCCACAAAGGGAGGCATCCATTTCAGCCAGATCTTGGGGCTTAAGAGGAACTTGCATGTTGATGTTCCTCCTTGTACTGAAATTGCCATCATCTTCAAGAAGGTGCCTACTTTCTGCGGTTGGTCTTAATGTCGTTTCATCTTCGTCTGCAGCTTGTTCAAGCAGCGGTTGAGGAAGCGCTCCGCGTACATATCCATTTTTGCGGAGGTAGTCGGCTTGATTTCGCAAAGACTGATGCGAAACGTGTTGAAGCTCTGGGTGTTTCTGGCACCACAGAGTATGCATACGCGCCATAAAGCCTCCACGAACAGGGATAATACTGGCATCGTAGCAGTCTAACACATCATTCTTAAGTTGATCCGTCCACTCAATGTGGGCGTTTCGCCGGTTCGTCGTTGTGTTTCCATCTAAATTATTTTCATTTTTTTCAATTATATATATATATATATATATATATATATATGGGCATATCCACGCAAAGTGCCATTTTTCTGTCACCGTGATATTATACGCAAACCGACACTTAAAATACAAGTTATATTGCATAAAAATTTACAGAC
Source organism: Andricus quercusramuli (assembly GCA_932178445.1). Classification (NCBI taxonomy): domain Eukaryota; kingdom Metazoa; phylum Arthropoda; class Insecta; order Hymenoptera; family Cynipidae; genus Andricus; species Andricus quercusramuli. The sequence continues at coordinate 196,072 of CAKNXH010001706.1, forward strand.
AGACTCCCTGAAATGGAAACGAAGGCTTACAGTTACTACAGAAATCCTCCTAAAAAGATACAACCTATGATATTTGGAAAAAATCCCAAAAATATACCTGTGTAATATTTGTCACCAGCTACAAATTGAATGCTTCGCATGCTCACAGCTTTTCCGCGGAATGTTGGAAAATTCTGAGAAAAATCATGCTATTTCAGTGGAGTATAGGCTACTGAAATTTCATGGATTTAACATTGTGCTTTGATTTATAACTCAGCAAGAAAATCTCGAAGTCGTGTCACCGCTTTTACAATTCAAATGTCCGCTCCAAGGTCTGTAGTTGTGGAAAGTGCGCGCAACTACCCAGGTCAAAAATCTTGTGATTTTTTATTAGTTTTTGGTGGCCAGTAGTCACCATATAAAGGAAAAAGATGAGCTCCTCAAATTATCGAAGTATTACACATTCCAGTATCGAAATTTTTTAATTTGGCAAAAAAATGTCCACTCCATCATCGTACTTTACTCCAAGAATACTTGAAGCACACTCTTTTATGCTTACGGAAATTAAGCAGTATGTTGGGGCGAAGAAGTTTACCATGGATGAAGTTAATATCGCAGTGTGCGCAAAAGTTATGCCGAATTTAAGGCTAAAATGTCCACTCCAAAATTTCAGCGAAAATGTCCACTCCAGCGCCAGCAGCTGTGAAAATCGCGCGCATCAAGATAGGATTAAAGTTTTTGCTGACTTTACTGTATTTCGGTGGCCAAAAAACGTCCCCGCAAGGAAAATTATGTGCCTCAAAAATCACGTGCATTTCGAAAAAATCAAAGTCAAAATTTGTATATAAATGGATTTTATTGAAAAATTACGCGTCAACAAAAAAATGTTGTTCTACAAAAAAGTTCCGCTTTATTGAAAGGAATAACTTTTGTCTGCATTTTTTCCCAGAAAATTTAGAATGTTTTGAAATATTACAAAAAATAGTCAAATAGTGGAAAAATATTACTTGTTTCCATCGAATTACTCATCTGAAAATATTTTTTTGACAAAAAGGTTTTTCTATTCAAAAGTCTCAAAGTTTTTCACAAGCTAACATCATGCTAGTTAAAATAAAAAATCAATTTTATATCAAATTTTTGGCAAATAAATCTGTCATTATTATAATAAGTTAACCCTTTTCTAACAAATTGAATTGGAGAAGAGTTCAACAAAATATTTCTGATTTTTCTTGAAAGTATTAAATTAAAAATAGTCTTTTAATAATAAAAAAATATGTTTGATACAATTTTTAACAAACTTTCAATACAAAAATTGAATGAAACGTTAAACATAATTTCATTTGCTTACTTTATTGGAATTACATTTTTCGTGATAAATCTCAATATAATTTCCAATATATATTGGAAATTTCCAATTATACTGAGTGTTTTTATTAACTGAAGACATCGAATTATCTCAAAAAATACGCATCCCACGAAAAAAATATCCGTAATAATAACTTTTTATTTTCGAGGGGCAAAAGCGACTTCGAAGAAATTTACCCCCCTCCCCCCATGAGGCAGGGGGTGGGTTTTTTTCGTGAATCGGAAAAAAAATTTTTGAATAAAATTGACGTATTTCATAAAGGAGAATCTGAATCTATGATAAAAAATTGAGGTTCTTATTTGAAATTACAAAGTTACCCCCACTCCTGCTTCCTGATGGTGGGGGGTAAATCTTCTCAAAGTCGACTTTCCCTCTCGAAAATAAAAATTTTGTATTACGGACATTTTTTTCATAGGATGCATATTTTTTGAGATATTTCGATATCTCCAGATAAAAAAAACACCCAGTATATTCTAAATCAAGAAGATGGTCATTAAAAACTACTGAAAAGTATCCTGAGCATTCAAAAAGAAGAAACAACCCTCTTTCACCTTCCATTCATAAGAAAATCATTCATTTAATTGATTTTATGGATTTATTATTTTCAATATTTTGTGCAAACTGCGCGCATGCGCAAAGATATTGACCAAGCTAAAAAATGCGTTTCTGCATGTATGTAGAACGTAGGAAAAAAGTTTGAAATGTGTGCCTTGAGATTTGTTTTTGACTTTTTTTTTGAGAGAAAATGGCACTTTGCGTGGATATGCCCATATATATATATATAATCATATAATTGAAATAATTCTAGGCATTCTGAAAATTCGAATAATTTAGGGAAAGCAAGGAATTCAAACAATTGAAGAAATTTAGAGTCTTCAAGGAATTTCGAAAGTTCAAGGTATTATGGGATTTCTAGGAATTGAAAGGTTTCATCGAATTTGAGGACTTTGAGAAATTTAGAGACGGGAAAGAATCTAGATAATATTAGAGATTTATAGAGTTCAGAAAATTTGGGGAATTTAGAAAATTCTAGAAATTTAACGAATTTAAGGAATGCAGAGAATTTGAGGAATCCAGAGAATTCGAAGAATTCTGAGAAATCGAGGGATTTGGAGAATTCAGAGAATATGAGGATTCGGAAAATTCAAGGATTGAGAAGATTCAGAGAATTTAAGGAATCTAGAAACTCTGGTGAAAAGGGTTTTACGGAAGAGTACAGAAAACTAAAACTATTTTCACAGGAATCTACAAATAAATATAATACATTACAACCAAAATTACAGGAAAGTACAACTTTTTTCTATTATTGACACAAATTCTGTACTTTTTCGAATTTTTTTGTGCCTTCTTGTATTCCATTGTAGTTAAATTTTATACAAGAATTTACAACTACAGGAATCTAGAGGAATTGACAGGTTTTGCAGCCAAACCGTTGTTCTTTTTTGACCGAGGATGACCGATATTCAGAATATTGCAGTGAGATAATTCTAAATTTGTATGTGTAGATGATCGCTGTTAAAAAAAACTTTTATCTTCAAACTTCAAAAAAATGGTAGAATATTAAGACGCAATTATGAATAATTGTTTTTGAAAAAGGAAAACACCATGAATGCCATTCGAAGTTATATCATTGCAATGTTTTTAATATTAGTCATCCAAGGACGAATCAAATAAAATTTTTGAATGCAAATAAAAATTGAACTATTGAGAAAAAATTGATCAGTGTCATTGAAGTCAGAAGATTAGAACTCTTGAAGATAACACTTTTTTCCATTTGAAGTTACAAAAACTGAACCAAAAATTCAAACACTCAAAGTGGAACACTTTTGTATTATTTTTTATTATTATAATTATTATTTATATATATTATATTAGTATTCTATTATAACTTTCAAAACTAAAAATAAAATTTTTTTAATTCAAACGCTCAATGACCCTGCAAAAGTACTAATGAAGTTCTTTTGAAATTAATTTTCCAAACAAAATAATGATTGTTGGTTTTCCCAGATATCTTGATATAAATTAATTTTTCAACATAAAAAATCATTTAAAATTTTCCCAGCAAACTTAAGAAATTTTTTTCATTTTCTTGGAATATTTAAAGATCCTTAAGAAGCTCCCAATCTTTATTTCGACATCTTTTCCAGTTTTAAATTAAGTTTGGATCTCCTCAAAACTTGTAAATATCTTTTAAGCTAAATCAAGTTTTTTTCAAACTGATAATTCTTCAATTTTTATCTATGCATACAAATTCAATTATTTCTCTTGGATATGGAAAATTTGTTAAATAGAGCAATTAAAATTGTAACGTTCAAAGTTTTAATTTAACTCTAAAATATTAATAAATAGGATTTGGAATTGAATGAGAGCGTTTAGTTTTTCAAATTATTGAATTAAGAATAGTTTATAAAGTTACAATGGAACATTTAAATTTGTTTAACTACTGAGGCTTTCAAATTGAAAAACTTATATTTTTGACTAAATCTGCCTGCTGTTCACCGCGTGTGCGTTCTAAATCAAGGGGCAACTGAAAAATACAGTAGTTCTTCCACGATGGAAAACCATAGCCAGAGTGTTAGTAATGAAATTTCCTATTCGAATCGATTGTGGAAATTTGCTTATACGGAGGTGTCGCGATATAAGGGGTCGTTCATAGAGGATCAAATTTTTTTTCATACCCTTCAGATAATATTAATAAATTAATTTATATCATTTTTACTGATTAACCAACAGCTTCTTCTTCAACAAGTTCATCAACATCTTCTTCAACACGTTCAACAACATCTTCTCCAACAAGATCATCAACATCTTCCCCAACAAGATCATCAACATCTTCTTCAAAAGCATCATCAACACCTCCTAGTAATCCTACATGGAGAACCTATTATGATGGAAGTGGATCCGCCGTGGCTTTTCACTTCATGGGACCATCGACACCCGCCTATGAACAAAGTGTATATGACGTGCATACAGAGAATCCCACTCATGTCCTGCTTACGAAAGGTGAACAGATTCTTGGACCTGGCTTGGCTATACATTGTAAATTGATCGTGTCGCGCCCTAAGTTTTATCGTGAAGGGTGTAAAGTTTCCACGCATGTGGGCGAAAAATTGAAGCCTCACGATGTAAGAAACACCTTCCCACACGGAAATCTTCTTTTGATTGATACTTACGAACCCGTTCTGTTGGGCCATGGATATGCTGAACCTGGTGCTCTTTCTAAACAGGGATATACAGAAGAAGAAATTAAATATATTAGTGATTTTGTCGAGAAGTATATTGACAGATCGTTCCTGCCACGGTCACGACCCTGGCGCGGAAAGGAGGACTAGCGCAGAAATTAAAATTAATAACGGGCAGGACAGTCTAGAGCTTGAAAAGCAGTAATTGACGGTAGGAACATTGATAACTAACCGGTGAGTTTTCGGCAAGTTCTCGAGCGCTTTCCTGAAACTCACCTGTTCATTCTTAGGAACTTTTTTTTTATTACGTACCGCATATCTGCGTATTGCGTTAATCATTTCTTACGGAAAAAAACATAAAAAATGACCTTTATACTAAATTCTTGTCTTTTTTTAACCTACCGGTAAGCTTCTTGATTACCGTTTTAAATTTTATGTTACCGATAATTTTGAAACTCTAGCCAGCAGATGAGTAGAGTAATGCGCACCCATCATTACGACACATGTTTGCGGGCAACAGTAGGTACTGCGTGTAGATTAAGGGTTAAAATTATATCTAGTCTTATACCGACGGTAGTAGCTAGGTGGTGACTACTGTCGAGGGTCAAATTCGACGTCGAGGATGGATGTGGGCACTTGATTGTATTGAATGTCTACATCTAAACTTGTCTTTTAGTAACTGACTGTACTCAGGAGTTTTGGTTTTCTGCAGTTTTCCACTCCTCTGACCAAAGTTCAGGCAAACGCGAGTGCTTCGAATACAAATCCGGCTGCAGACAGTAGGGGATTTTATAGAATTAAGGAACCCACAGGATTGAGTTCGCGGCGATTTGCTTAGAAGCTTATTATGAAATTTGGGCGAATGAGTGTTTCCCGGAGAGCGTAGTAAGCTTGAAGGTATAATGTCCGACGATCTTCTGTAGGAGGGGGGAATTTTGAATATGTTAAATATAATAAAAATAATATGAATATAATAATAATATAATACATAATAATATAATATAAAGAAATGAATTATACAATATAATCCATATCTAAATAATGTATCACGCTCGATTTGATGTGTACAAGTATTTGTTTACTTTGTCACCTTTTTAGTTGTTTGGTGTAGACTTGATGTGTAAAATAAATAAATATACATATTTAAATGATTACACTGTTTTTCATTTCATGATATATATTTTTAGCGCCTTTTTTTTGACCTGCGAATAGAAATCAGAAGGCGGCCATCCTGAGATCACTACAAATCCTCGGATTACACAAGCGAATCACTCACTAATCTTCTATTATTCTATTACCTCTACCTCAGAGGACCGAAGTAATTATGACTTTGTTTGGGAGGCCGCTCAAGTTTTATGCAAGTTAAATCGCTTTCTGAGTTGTTGATCCGCCATTTAGTTCGAAGGTCTTGGATCCATCATTCTGAATTTTCGCATTTTTATTTTCGATTCGCAATCAGCTACCGCAAAAACCCCCTAATTAGTTTTCATGCAAATTATTTAGGAACCGTAGTATTGAATTGATCGAGGAGCCTGGTTTTTAACCATAAGTTTCGATTCGAATTTGAAATTTAAAAATCTGCCCGCGTCGCGGGCGCATTCTCATCGCGCGCGACTCGTTTCGCTCGCAAGTTTGAGCGCGCCTAGGGGGCGCGACTGTTGAATCTCGCGCTTCGCGTTCTATCATATATTGATATCGCGCTTCACGCTAGGTTTCTCTAGATTTTTGAACTTCGTGTTCGACTTTGATGGAAAGAAAAAGTTTATTTGCAAATATTATAAAATTATCAAAACCTCTACATGTGAAGTGATTGTTAAATTTGTTTATATTTTAGAATAAAATGGAAATTTATTTACTCAAGGTTCTATCGACCTTAAGGAACACATTCTCATCCAGACACTCGCGCTTCGCGCTCGATGTGTGATTTGGAAATCATTTGAACCTTGCGTTCCACGCTCGGTTCTGTGCACCGTATGATAGAAATGAAAAAGTCACGAATAAACCAAAAACTACGCATCCTATCAGAAAATGATTTACAACAAATTTGTACCTCTTCTTTGGATGAACAAATTTTGTCTCTGTCATTTTTCTCGTAGCTTGTGCTATTCGTCCAAAAATTTAATTTTACTATTTCCAATGCTGTCTTTTACGAATAAAACAAAAACCACGCATCATATCAAAAAGTGAATAATAACAAATTTCGAGATCTTTTTTGGGTGCATAATTTTGTTCCGTTCATCTCTGGTCGTATCTTGCATAGTTTGACAGCAAAATAAATTATTGATTTTTCATTATTTTTTTGTGTGATCAAAATTTGGATTTCTGATTTTTCAAAAAATTCAGGAAGTTTTCACGAAAATATTGTGGGGTGTAGACAAAGACAATTTTTTCTTATATTGACTTTTTTCATATCGTGCGTTTTTCGGCATAAAATGTTCATTTACGTTTGTTTTCTGTAATTTTGAAAATGCTATAACTCCGGTAATTTTGATCAAAATTAGCTGGTTAACGAACTTGTTCTTTCTTTTAGGCCCTAAAAAAGTGTGAGAAAGCACAACCCAATCTGATTATTTTTTCTAAAGTTATCGTGCCTACAGACAGACAGACAGACTACAGACAGACAGACAGACACCTTGGTAAAAACCTTTTTCTAGCTCAGGGGGTCTCGAAACGTGGAGATTTGATAAAAAACCGACCAAGTCAAATTTTACATAAAACCAATACCTTCTCATTAGAATGAGAATGTAAAAATCGCTCACTAAAATTGAATTTGCATGAAAGCCGATGAAGCTATTTTAATCATAGTACTTTGAATTTAAGCATATATTTTAATTTGCCAGCTAGACAACTAAAATGAGGAACATTGTATAAGCGCACGGAGCGCGCCATCTTTGCTATTGAAGGATAATGTTTGAAAATTAAAGATAAATCAAAATACAATTTGAATTCATGGATTTTTTATGAGATTAGTTTGTATGAAATATTATGTAACAGTATTAATTTATACCACTCCCTGACGAAAGTTATGGTTAAAAACCAGGGTCCTCGATCCATTCAACACTACCGTTCCTAAATAATTTGCATAAAACCTAATAAGGGGGTTTTTGGCGGATCGATAACTCAGGAAATCATTTAACTTGCATGAAACTTGATCGGCCTTCCCAACACAGCCATCATTACTTCGATCCTCTGAGGTAGAGGTAATAGAAAAATAGACGATTAGTTAATGATTCGCTCGTGTAATCCGAGGATGTGTAGTGATCTAAGAATGGCCGCCTTCTGATTTCTTTCCGCTGGTCAAAAATACGGTACTAGAAATATTAATCATCGAAATAAAAAACAGTGTAATTTTTTAATTATATACATATATTTATTTGACACATTAACCCTACACTAAACAACTAAAAAGGTGACAAAGTAAACAAATACTTGTATACATCAAATCGAGCGTGATACATTACATAGATATGGATTATATTGTATAATTTATTTATTTGTATTATATTATTAAACATTATATATTATATTATTATTATATTTATATTATATGTAATATATTCAAAATTCCCCCCTCCCACAGAAGATCGTCGGACATTATACCGTCAAGCTTACTAACGTTTCCATGAAACCCTCATTCGCCCAACTTTCATAATAAGCTTCTGAGTAATACGCCGCGAACTCAATCCGCTGGGTTCCTTAATTCTCTAAAATCCCCTACCGTCTGCAGCCGGATTTGTATTCGAAGCACTCGCATTTGCCTGAACTTTGGTCAGAGAAGTGGAAAACTGCAGAAAACCCAAACTCCTGAGTACAGCCAGTCACCAAAAGACAAGTTTAGATGTAGGCATTCAATAGAATCAAGTGCCCACATCCATCGTCGACATCGAGTTTTACCCTCGACAGTAGTTAGGCGGAGTGCAAATACGACTAAGCGGGAATCCCGAACGGTCACCTATCCGAGCTCTAACCGCGCCCTTCCGTGTTCAACGAGTGAGATCTCGACTATTCGTGAGTCACCACCTAGCTACTGCCGTCGGTATAAAACTTGATATAATGTTAACCCTAAATCTACACGCAGTACATACAGTTGCCCGCAAACATGTGTCGTAATGATAAGTGCGCATGACTCTACTCATCTGCTGGCTGGAGTTTCAAAATTATCGGTAACATAAAATTGAAAACGGTAATCGAGAAGCTTACTCGTAGGTTAACAAAGAGACAAGAATTTAGTAGAAAGTTCATTTTTCAAATTTATTTTTCATGTTTTTTTCTGTAAGAAATGGTTAACGCAATACGAAGATATGCGGTACGTAATAAATAAAAAAGTTCGCAAAAATGAACAGGTGAGTTTCAGGGAAGCGCTCGATAACTTGCCGAAAACTCACCGGTTAGTTATCAATGTTCCTGTCGTAAATTACTGCTTTTCAAACCCTAGACTGTCCTGCCCGTCATTAATTTTAATTTCTGCGCTAGTCCTCCTTTCCGCGCCAGGGTCGTGAACGTGGCAGGAACGATCTTTTAATATAGCTCTCAACAAAATCATTAATATATTTAATTTCTTCTTCTGTATATCCCTGTTTAGAAAGAGCACCAGGCTCAGCATATCCATTTCCCAACAGAACGGGTTCGTGAGTATCGATCAAAATAAGATTTCCGTGTGGGTAAGTTCTTTTTACATCGTGAGGCTTCAATTTTTCGCCCACATGCGTGGAAACTTTACACCCTTCACGGTAAAACTGAGGTCGTGCAACGACCAATTTACAATGTATAGCCAAGGCAGGTCCAAGAATCTCTTCACCTTTTGTAAGCATGACATGAGTGGGATTCTCTGTATGCACGTCATATACACTTTGTTCGTAGGCAGGTGTCGATGGTCCCATGAAGTGAAAAGCCACGGCGGCTCGACTTCGATCATAATAGGTTCCCCATGTAGGAGTACTAGAAGGTGTTGATGGTGCTATTGAAGAAGACGTTGATGATTTTGTTGGAGAAGATGTTGATGATCTTGTTGGAGAAGATGTTGATGAACTTCTTGAAGAAGATATTGATGAACTTCTTGAAGAAAATGTTGATGAACTTGTTGAAGAAGAAGCTGTTGGTTAATCAGTAAAAATCATATAAGTTCATTTATCAGTATTATCTAAAGGATATGAAAAAAATGTTGATCCTCAATGAACGACCCCTTATATCGTGACACCTCCGTATAAACAAATTCGAACAATTGATTCGAATAGGAAATTTAATTACTAACAGTCTGGCCATGGTTTTCTATCGTGAAAGAACCACTGTGCTTTTTCAGTTGCGCCTGGATTTGGAACAAACACGTGATAAACAGCAGGCAGATTTAGCCATTAGTACTTTCTGGTTCAGAATATTATCTGAAATTAATCCGAATTCACATTGAATGTCTTTTAATTCACTGGAGTTCTTTGAATTCTTTGTATGCTGAGTGGTCGTTTGAATTGCTTATAATTATTTTCAAACTATTTCCGATTACGAATATTACAAGATTGTTTGAAAGATGAGATATTGGTTGGGAAACCACGCAAAATTAGGTTGAAATTACCATTTAAAAAAATATTACACTTGTACCAAGAACTTTTGTTTGATAATAAATCCAGTTGATTTGTACTACGATTATTGAAAATTGAACAATTATTGATTTTTAGGATGATTTTTAGTCTGTTCAAAATTAAGCAAGTTACAGATTTCAAGGTTAAAAATATAAGTTTTTTAAATTTGAAAGCCTCAGTAGTTAAACAAATGTAAATGTTCCATTGCATCTTCATAAGCTATTCTTAATTCAATAATTTGACAAACTGAACATTCTCATTCAATTCCCTCATCTTCTAATTTCAATGAGACTGATCAATTTTTTCTCAATAGTTCAATTTTTATTTGCAGTCAAAAATTTTGTTCGATTTGTCCTTGAGTGACTAATATTGAAAACATTGCAATGACATGATTCCGAATGACATTCATGGTGTTTAATCGATTGCTATATATTTGAAAAGAAACTTTATACGTAAAGAACTTTTTTCTTTTCGGGTAACTATTATCGTTAGATAGTACTCGTATATTTTATAGGAAATGTGGAATATTACTGTGGGGATGGATTTATCAACCAGAGTCTTTGAAATTTGTTTAAGTCGATTATTTTTAATTCAAAGTTATCTTGGCGATTTAAGTGGGGTCCTCGGGGACACGAGATTGAACCAATGCCCCAGGTGTAAAAAAAACATCTTCTGCGGAGAAGTCTGGATTTTACAGTATTTTGGGGTACCTGCAGTAAGTTCCTCGAAAACGCGAGATTGAACTAATGCGCCGGGTGTAAAAAACACATCTTCTCCGGGAAAATATGATTTTTTACAGTACCTTAGGATCCCTGGAGTAAGTTCCTCGAAGACACGAGATTGAATGAATTGCCTAGGTGTAAAAAACACATCTTCTCCGGAGAAGTCTAGTTTTTGCAGTACTTTAGGGTCCCTGGAGTGGGTTTCTCAAGGACACGGATTGAATCAATACCTGGTGCATTGGATCAATCTCGTGTCTTCGAGAAACTTACTCCAGGAACCCTAAAGTACTGTAAAAAATCAGATTTTCTCGGAAAAGATGTGTTTCTTATACCTGGTTCATTGGTTCAATCTCGTCTCTTCCAGGAACTTACTCCAGGGACCTTCAAGTTCTGTCATATCTGGACTTCCCAGAAGAAGATGTGTTTCTTACGCCTGGTGCATTGGTTCAAACTCGCGTCTTCGAGGAACTTACTCCAGGAACACTAAAGTACTGTAAAAAATCAGATTTTCCCGGAGACAGTACAGTTTACCCACAAAGTATTGGGAGAATCAAAAGAGTTAGTGTACCCATTTTGGTAAGAAGGTATGTAATCACTGAATGAAATTGATGGTGAAGAAAAAAAGTTCGACTTTTATAAGGGGTCCTTGTTCGCGACTCTATTAAATTCAATGACTATTTGAACCACGGTGGAATCACGTGGTGCTGTCTTATGCCACGCTCATGACACGTTGCCCAATCAGAATCATGCAAATAAAAAATGATGTAATGTACATTTCACAGAACGAGATTATATGTGACAAACAATTCTTATGTTAGAACAAAAAAATCAACACGAGCGCTTATGAAAAATTTCATAAGACCAAAGATTCAGAACAGAGAGTTAAATTCAAGCAAAAAAGAGCAATTTTCAACAAAATAGTTCAATACTCAAACAAAACAGATTAATTTTCGATCAAATAAGAAGAACTGCTAACAAAATAATTCATTCCACAATCAAAATCGATTGATTTCCAAACCTGTAGATCTGAGTCAATTAAATTTTTACCCATTTTAATCACTAATTTAATGCCAGCTACAAATCCGTTATTTTTACTTGTAATATGGTGACCTTTACTTATTTATCACTTAAAAATAGCTCATACATAGTGAGAAATCAGTTACTAATTAATATTTGTAAAGAAATTTACTGATTCGAATTTATAGAGAATCAAAAGTTGCATTTCGAACGAAATAAAAATCAAATTTCGACCAAAAGAGATAAATTTGCACGTTTCAGTCCCAGCCAGAATTCAGTCACGCATTGATATTAGTACAAATTTGAACTGATTTAAGTGTAGAGAAAACCTCACAGTTACATTTTGAACCAAAGAATATGAATTTTTACCAAAAGAGATGCATTTTTGAACCAAAAAGATGTCTTCTATACGTTGACAGCCACAGTTTTGTTTGGGTCCCAAACATTCCAAACCAACGTGGCCATTTTATGAATTCATTCCTCATTCAAAAATGCCTCACCGCTCACCAAAAATTTTCACTTGGTAAATTCATTAGAGTTTTAAGTCAAAGTGAAACCTTGCCTGGTGTATTCTTTGTTGAAAAAACTACCAAAAAGATTCATGGAACATAATTTCCAATCATGCCACCGCAAGTAGTGCATTATTTTTAGCAAATCAAGGGCGGATTAAACAATTTAGAGCATCTGTGATCTTTAGAAGGTAAATGCAGTGTTAAAAACCAGGTGTTTGTAAAATAGTTTTCCTATGATTCTGAGAATAACAAAAATATTACTAAGCATGCCACTTAAAATTGTTAGAAGTTGCAGGCTTCGGAAGGTAAGATCATGGTTCCTTAAGGCAGTCAATCCCGATGCAAGTGGAACGTATGCGTCATCCACTCCTGCTCCTTCTATCCCAGGAGGTGAGCAAGAGCGGGAAATTTGCGCAAGAGAGTTCGTACAACGCTGTTCCTTGGAGTACGGTCTTTAGCCACGGATGACCTCACGCGGCAGAAGGTACAGTTGGAGATGAAAGTTTCACCTCTGTGTACTTTTTTAGAGCTAACAATTTTCATAGAATGTTATGAGAAACAGACGTGACGGAGCCGATGAAGTGATCTCAGAAGAACAGCCTTTTGCGTCCGTCTCCCGATGGACTGAGCCTGACGTGGGCAAGTCTGGATTTTGTTGGGTTGGCCAAGAAATGAAGCTTTCATGCCTCCAAGACAGCCGATTATGAAAACTGCTAAATGGACTTTGTAGCCTTGGTACAGTCTTCTCAGCTCAAAGAGAAGTACTTGATATTTCGCTTGTTCTTGTTCCTCCTAAGCCATGATATTACCATCGGTTGGTGCCGAGAATTCAATCACGTGAATGATCTTGGTCTTCAGATCTAGAAGGGCAATATCAGGCTTCGTAGCACTGATCCGTTAAGTAGTGGAGAATGAAAAATTCCAGAAGATCTTACACTGATCTTTCTCCACAACGGACTTAAGTTCCCTTGGGCTATGGCAAGAGATGCAATATATCAACACCATGGAAGTGCCGATGGTGGTAATATAAAACTTTTAGAGCCGCATTGTGAATTTGTGTATACCCGCAGCATGCATACATTGAGCATCCACTGAGAACATGTCCAAGTGTTTCCGGCTCTTGCTTGCACGCTCGGCAGTTGGTATCGTCTATAGGTACATTCATTATGCGCTTTCGGTAAACTATGGTGTCTATAACACCGGCTTGTCAGGCAAGAAGAAATCCCTCAGTCTCCGATCTCAATCCGCAGACATGAGAAACATGTTGCACATACCCATCGATAGCTCCTCTCTACGTATAATTTGTAATTTATTGAAAAAAGTCCCTTGGGCTAAGTAGCTCTCTAAGGAACAAAATATACATGTTAATATTCTTAAAACTAGAATCGTGACACAGTACCTGGATATGTGTATTTAACAGTAGATAAATACCATCGATTAATATTTAACATAGGCCGTCAGAATCATAATGTTATAGTTTGCAGTACATAGTAGTGTTGTAATTATACGATATGTGTCAAGTAAGATCAGAGACTACATTGGTACTATCAGATCAGAAACTACGTTGGTAGTAATATATTTATATATTTTGTTACCAATAGGTAATTTCGAGTATATTATTTGAATCATTGAATAAATACTTAAAAAATTCAATTTTAAAATAATAATAAGAGGGCGCTTCCCTGATAATTAATGGTATTCTATTCCATAGACGTGCCCCTCTAACCATAAACGATCTTTGAAGCTTACATGTTCTGTGCGTTGGTATTTTTAAAGCTAAGTTTCTCTCACGAAGTCTGGCATGATTGGAACGTTCTTTATCAACAAAAGTAAAATATTCACGTAAATACTGAGGAGCTTCATTTCTAGATAGTGTAAATATCAAGTTGCCCATAAAAAATTGTCTTCTTTCAGCCACAGGCAAAAACCCTGCTCTCTCCCGATAAAGAGTAATGTGTTCACTTTTTGACAAATTGTATATAAAACGAATACATGCATTTAGTGCCCGTTCTAGCTTCCCATTCAGTTCATCCGTAATATCATCGTAAGCAATACATCCGTAATCAAAGAACTGAAGAATTAGACTCTTAACTAGTAGAATCCTAGTTGAGGTAGGTAAAGAGTCTTTGTTTTTATTTAATTGCTGTAGAATTCTGTAGGTGTTCCGAGAAATAGCCATCACATGCTCTTTCCAAGACAGAGTACGATTGAGTAAGTATCCTAAATCCTTGACCGATTCTTGAAAGACAATAGTAACATTACCCACCCTCAAAGGTGGGAGGGCAGCCAGCGCATCCACAGAGGGAGAAGCCGAAGGCCCAATAATAATAGCATTAGTTTTAACTGGATTTAAAGCAAGACCGTTATTTTCAGCCCAAAGCACGACCCGATCTATGTCCTCCTGGATCTGACTGAGAAGTCTATTCAATTCTACAGCAGGTCCGGAAAGGTACAATTTGAAATCATCGGCGTATTTAAGATACTTACAAAATTTTTAATCACTTCCAAGATCAGAAGTATACAAGTTAAAAAGCGTAGGTGCGAGTGTGGACCCCTGCGGAACTCCCCTCTTCACTTCCACCCATTCGGACATATCAGCCTTACTAGTCTTTACACTTTGTGAACGGTTATTTAAATAGGAGGCAAACCATTTTATTACTGAATTGGACATTTTGAAAGATTTGAGTTTTTGTATAAGTAAACTGTGGCTCACCATGTCAAAAGCTTTAGAGAAATCAAAGAGTACGACAACCGTAATCTCTTTTTTATCAATCGCCAGCTTAACATCGGTAGTGATTTTAAGGGATGCTGTGAGTGTGCTATGTTTGGCTCTGAAGCCCGATTGCATAGGGTCTAATAATTTGTTAGTATCTAGAAAATTTGTTAGTTGTTTGTGCACAATCCGTTCAAGTGGCTTTGATAACGCATTGAGGATAGAAATTGGCCGGAAGTCTTTAGTGGAAGTAGGATTGGTGATTTTGGGTATCGGTTGTAATAGTGCCTGTTTCCATATATCTGGGAAAATACCACACTGTAAAGATGCATTATATATCTCCAATAATATTGGGAAGATAACTGGAAGAGCTAACCGGATCATTTTTATCGACAATCATCCGTACCGAGAGCATTAGAATTAACTCCCATTACTTCCTTAAGGAGAGTCTCAGGATTAATGTCAGAAAAGAAGAAATCATATTCATTAAAAGTTTGCAGAAGTGAATTGGTGGAGGCAGTTGGTAGTTGTGTCGCAATAGGTTTCAACATGAATGTAGTAAGAAATTCACTAGCAGAGAAATTTTGATCAGGATATTCCTGTTTAGGTGGTATTAAACGCAAGCGCCTGAGAAGATGAAAAATGTTTTCTTTTTTGTTTTTATTTCTGATTGCGTTAAAGTTAAATTGGTTGTGGGAGTCCCTAATTTTCGTCTGAACAAGATTCCGAAGTTTGCGGAATTCCGCTTGTGTACTACTATTCCTTGTTCTTCTTGCTGATCTACGTTTCGTGTCCCTTTTTCTCATCAATTCTCTAATTTCTTCGGTGATCCAAGGGGCCGTTTCCCTTCGAGAACGTGGTACATATAAATGCGCAAATTCGTCAAATGCATGAGTCAAAATTGTAATTAAACCATTTACCTTAGTATTCACGTCACAAACAGAGGACAAATTTGCCCAATCATATGATATTAAATGATCCTGAAACTCTTGTTCATTGATTAGTGTAAGGTTTCGAGTCCGTGTAGGAGTAGGTTCAGGTGAGAGATTACTGGACATTTGGTACTCGATGTTGATAAGATCATGATTAGATAAGAACGGAATTGCATGCTGTGAATAAGATAAAACTTTGTCCAAGTCATCTACAATAATCAAGTCTATGCGTGTACTAGTAAAATTAGAGTGATGAGTGGAATCATGTGGCACTGTGGAAAGTCCCGCAGAGTAAATTACAGATTTCAAATGTTTAGTTAGATTAGTATTCGAATTTAAATTTGTGTTCAAATCTCCAGTAAGTATTATGCTATTATAATTAGGTGTGAGTGTAAATATTTCTGTTTCAAGCTCTTTACTATAGTTAGCATAAGGAGGTTTATAAATAACTCCAATTAGCGAACAATCTTCACCGAAATACACCTCGACAAAGAGAAAGTCTGCAACAGGATAATTAGCCTGTGGACTCACTCTTACTACTGAACCCCTAAGACTTTGATGTATATAAAGACATACCCCACCGCAGAACTTAACATGAAGGGGCATGTCAGCATGCTCTCTCCGTAGAAGTGAATATTCTGCTTTTCTGTACACGACTTTTGAGCACCAAAGGTGTTAGTGATGCTAGGCCATGTTTAGTGTCGCTGGAATCAAATTGGAGACCAAGCTCTTCTGCGGCTCTATCCGCGGCACTATATAGAAACGAAGTAGCATTGACGACTTCATGTTGATGTACGAGTCACATAAGAGAATCGTTGCTGTTTAGAACTGAGCAGTCTGTAGCCAGAACCGTTTTTAGTTGAAAATGTAAGTGTGAAAATTCTTTTTTTTTTTTTTTTTTTTTTTTTTTTTTTTGTTATTGAGAATTAATTTTGAAACTGAAAATGTCAGTATACCATTTTTTGTTAGAGCATTATATTTTTATTCAGAACATCATCTTTTCTAGTCAAAAATTCAATACTCGGACTGGAAATTCATGTATTTCTTTGAAAATTCGTCTTTCTAGTAAAAATTAAATCTGTAATCTTATAAAAATTTGAAAATTCAAATATTAGGTTGAAAATCATTTAGTTTTGATTGAAGATTCAATTATTCTGTTGAAAATTTTTATTTTTTGGTTCGAAACTTACTAGCTGGTTCAAAAATGAAGCACTTTTTAGAAAATTGCTACAGTTGATGCATTATTTTGTTCGTAAATTGGTCTGCTTTGTAGAAAATTCTTCTGTTTGCGTTTGGCAGGGAAATTCCACAATTTGGTGGAAAATTAGATCATTTGTCTTAAAAATTATCTTCTTTGTTAAAAATGCATATTTTTGTGAAAAATTCATATTTCTGTTGGACACTTGTTTTTGGTGGGAAGTTTCACTCATGGTAGAAAACTCATCTTTCGAAGTTGAAAATGATCTATTTTGTTGAAGATTTAACTATCCAGATTGAAAAATCCACTGTTGAAATTTCGTTTTTACAAAATGAAAATTAATCTTCTATGGTCGAAAAGTCATCTTTCTTGGTTGAAAATTTATCTTTCTTGGTTGAGAATTAAATTCTCTTGGCTTGGATCTTCAACTATTTGCTTCTTAAAGCAACTGTTTAGTTAAAAATGATTTTTTTTTTCATTTGTAAGCAAACCTTCACTATTTTCCATCATTGTCTTTTCTCAAATTATTGTTTGAATTTCAAATAACAATAATTTTTTAAATGTTTATCAAGACACAAAAACCATAGAAGAACAAGATTTCTATTACAAGAGCAATAATTTGAAAAAATTCATTGAACATTTAAGAAAACTCTTTCATTCAAATATTCAATTACGTTATTTTCAATAAATGAACAAACAATAATAATTAGAGGAAATTTTCTAAATTGTTTCAATTCGGAAAGTTGACAGCATCGAATATTTCATAATTCTTTAATTTTCCATCACGAGTTTTATTATCCTGAAACTTTCAATCGTCTCATAAACTTGATAATTAATCGAATATTTAATTAATGAAATCAATCAAATTCCAAGAAAAACCAATATTCAAAATCCTTCACCCATTTATTGTCTACATCCCTTGATGTACTTGACATTAGAGTTCCTAGGAAAACAAATCAAAGCCTTCGTAGATAGTGGAGCTTCCCGTTCCTTCATAGGTGTGGATGACCCAAAAACAATAAAAGAGTTAAATTTGAGAACCGTCTATAGAATAGGCCAAACCCAAGTGCCTGACAGTAAAAAAGAACTGTTTTCTCAAGGAAACTCAAGTTGAACTCTAAGATCAGGAAGAACCTATTGGCATTACAGTACTAAAATCATTACCTGTCACTTTTGCAATTGGCTTGGACTTTTGGAAAATATTAAAAATGAATGTAGATTCCGAGGACAGAAAATAGAGTTTTAGAAATGATCCGAATCAGATCTACTTCATTCAATCCCAAATGGAATTTGTTGGAACGTGCTGTGGTCTCAGAGAACCAACTGTAGAAGAAAATAATAAACTTCAAGACTTTTTAAAACGAGAATTATACCATACACCGGGAAAGCCCATGTTAACTTTGACAAAACATATCATAGATGTAGGGAACCATCCACCTATGAAACAACGTCACTAAACAACATCCCCGAAAATCATGAAAATTATAGTTGCCGAAGTTAATAATACGTTAGCGAACGACATCACTTAATCCTCAAATAGTGGTTACTCTTTACCTATTTCAATTTAAAAGGATGCCCTTTGGTCTTACAAACGCTTCAGCGGCTTTCCAATGTTTACTGGACGAATTAATAGGTCCGAAGATGAAACCTTATGCTTTTGGTTATTTGTATGATGTAATAATAGTTACAAAAACCTTGGAAGAACACCTGAAATGGCTTTCTAAAGTTCCGACTAAAATGAAAGACGCTGGTTCAGAGATTAATCTCGATAAGAGCACCTACAGTGCTTCTTACTGATAATGGGACAGAATTTGTGAATAAAATCTCTACCAACTGGCTCAAGAATTTAACATCATCCACACCACAATCCCTCCCTATCATCCCCAAGCGAACCAACAGTCCA
The DNA here is from genome assembly GCA_932178445.1 of Andricus quercusramuli. Lineage (NCBI taxonomy): Eukaryota > Metazoa > Arthropoda > Insecta > Hymenoptera > Cynipidae > Andricus > Andricus quercusramuli. The sequence continues at coordinate 215,169 of CAKNXH010001706.1, forward strand.
ACATACCTCGTTCGAATCCTCCCCTACCTTCTTAAATTTTGGAAGAAATCCTCATCCCGTAATTCTCATAAATTCCGATCCACTGCCGAACCTGAAATAGAAAACTTAGACCGCGAATCCTGAAAAAATCGAATTACCGAAATCCAATCTATGCGCGGATAGGTAATTAGGAACATGGACGAAGCATTTGAAAAACAATCTAAGTAGAGAGAGACCTACCGCGCAGAGATTTCAGATTCTGGTCTACGAGCTTTCGGACCTCACCGACAAATTCGTAGGCAAACCACACATAGAAGACCTGAAACCTATCGTTCCTTACCCCAATATTTCGGTATCTTCCCCCTACATCCCCACTTAATTGAAAACCCAGAAAACCCCTTACGTCACCTACGCGAGCATGCAGGCCTGATCGAGGAGATTGAGAATAAATGGCCAACTCCGTTCCCACCCTTGTTGGAAACCATCAAGGCCGCAAAACTTGGTACCCAAGAGATCCCCGGTGCACACGAACTCCGCTCACGGTCAGCATTTTACCTGCAAGCTTTCGGGCCCTCTTTATTTTCTTCCTGAACTCCGCTCACGGTACCATTTAGGTGGGCGCACAAGAACTCCGCCCATTTAGACTTGAGTGGTCCTCTTCTACTTTGCTATACTGTACTGACCTACTGACTATCCTATTCTAAAAAGTTCATTGAGTCGAAGTCGAAATATCGTAACGCCTATTCCCGCACTTCTGATTCGTTGCTCAAGTATCGATTTCGACAATCGATATTTACCGCGCGGCGATGCATGCGCAATTGAGTAAGGGGCACGATTTGGGAACACTGCAGTGGATAAAGCGACAGTTGAGAAGCACGCGCACGTGTAGTGTTCTAAAGAGTTTAAGTGCTCGGATAAATGCTCACGAGCATGCGAATATGCTCGAGAATATGCTCGACATTTATGTTCTTTTAGATTTTAATGAGCATTTTTGAGCATTTTGAATTAGGATTTAAACAATCGTATTTTCTACTTTCATTAATAATAATTACATTGTTTAAATTTCGCGGGAAAATGCATCGCTTTAAATTCAACTCAAAACATTAATTTTCTATCAAAAAGACTCATTTTAAACAAATCACACGAATTTTCATCTGAAAAAAATCAATTTTCAACCAAAATTAGAACAGTTGAAATGTAAAAAAAAAAATTTTCAACAAGATATTTTTTTTCTTCATTGAAACAAATTATTTTTTAACAAAAAACGTAACAATTAAATTTTTAGTTGGGACAATCAATTTTCAATCAAAAAAATGAATTCTCAAGAAAATAATTCAATCTGAAACTAAAAAAGATAAATTTACAAACCAAACATATAATATTTAAAATTTGCAGTTAGAGAAGAATATTAAAAAAAACGAGTTTTCAGTAAAATTAATTAATTTTTAACTTTAAATATCAATTTTCAAGCAAAAATGGAATCGTTATATCTTCAGTTGGGGAAAAAATAATTCTCAACTGAAAAGAAATGAATTTTCAACCAAAGAAATTAATTTTCAATCACAATGATGAATTTTTAAACAAAAATATTAAATTTTGACCAAATAGTAGACTTTTCAATCCAAAAGATGAATTTTCTATAAAAAAAAACAATTTCAACTAAATAGTTTTTTTCCAATAAAGGAAATGAATTCTTAACAAAAAATAGAATAGTTCAAGTGATTTTTCAACCAAAAAAATTAATCTTCAATAAAATTGAAGTAAATTTTAAACGAAATAGTATAATTTTCAACTAAGAAAAAAATGTGTTTTTTTGATAGCAAAAAAATTAGTTTTTAACGACATAATTCAATTTTAAACTGAAAGATAAATTTATAAACCAAAAATATAATATTTCAATTTTCAGTTACAGAAGTATATTTAGAAAAAACGAGTTTTCAGCGAAATTAATTAATTTTCAACTAAAAATATAAATTTTTAAGCGAAAATGGGATAGTTATATCTTCTGTTAAAAAAATTAATATTCATCCAAAAAGACACAAGTTTTCAATCGAAGAAATTAATTTTCAATCACAATGATGAATTTTCAACCGAAAATATGAATCTTTGACCAAACAGTGGATTTTTCAACCCAAAACATGAATTTTCTCTATCAACAAATAAAAAAGAATTTTCAATCAAATAGTTTTCTTTTTAGCCAAAGAAATTAATTCTTTAAAAAATAGATTCATTAAATTTTCTATTGAACAGATAATTTTTTAACGAAAAAGATTACATTTCTATCAAAAAAAGTTAATTTGCCACAAAAAATGGAATAGTTAAAGTGAATTTTCAACTAAAATTATGAATCTTCAATTTGAAAAAATTTAATTTTCAACCAAATACATGAATTTCAAACTAAAAAGATCAATTTTCCACCAAAAATAAAGTAGGTTATTTTTCAGTTTGTAAAATAAATTTTCAAACAAAAAACAAACGAATTGTCAACAAAACTGTTAAATTTTCCACCAAAAAGGTGAAATTTTAACTAATGAGAGTACTCTTTCACCAAAAAAGACGGATTTTCAACCAATAGTTGAATTTTAACCTAAAACAGATAAATTTTCAATTAAAAATAGAATACCTATTTAAATTTTCAGTAAAAATATTAATTTCCAATCAAATTAAAGTAAATTTTCAACGAAATAGTAAATTTTTTAACCAAGAAGACTACATTTTTATCAAAAAAGATAAATTATCGACAAAAAATGGAACAGTTATATTTCCAGCTTAAAAAATTAATTCTAAATAAGAAAAAAACAAATTTCCAATGAAAACGATCAATTTTCAACCGATAATATGAATTTTCTTACAAAATAGATGAATTTTTTAACAAAGTACATGCATTTTCAAACAAATATTTTAATTTTTCAAGGAATTTCCAACCAAAAAGATGAATTGGTCACCAAAAAAATGAAATATTCTCCCACAAAATTTGAATTTTCAACAAAATACAGGAATTTTAAACCAAAAATTTGAATCTTCAACTTAAGAAGATAAATTTTAAGCCAAACATCTACGAGTTAAGTTTTCAGTTAAAATAATTAATTATCATCTAGGAAACATTATTGTCAACAAAAGAATTAAATTTTCAACAAAAGAGGGAGATTTTAACTAGAATGATGAATCATCAACCGAATAAAAAAATTTTTAAGAAAGTAGTTCCACTTCCAACTAAGTAGTTGAATTTTCTACCAAAAAAGATGAATTCTCAACGAAAAACGTAATATATTATATTTCAACCACAAAAAGGATTTTGATTTTATACCAAAAATAGTTGAATTCAAATGAAAAACATGGATTTTCTACAAAATGGTTTGAATCCTCAACCAAAACAGATTAATTTTTAACCAAATAGTGGCGATTTTTAACCATAATAATAAAATTAATTTCAACTTCAATTTATCGAAAATTCCCTAAATCTGTCAGGTTTTTCCTGACATTCTCTGACTTTCTGGAATTAGCTGACCAGTAGCAACTCTGTAATTTAAAAAAAGTATATACTCATTTCACTCTAGAATGTTTTTGTAAAAATATATGTATTAATCATGATATATATTTGTTTAAGTAATAAATGCTTTAAATTCTCTTAAATGCTCTATAAATGCTCTGTTTGAGCGTGAATGCTGAGCATATTCTCGGGAGCATTTGCTCAACATAAATTCTTGAGCATTTAAGAACTCTACGCACGTGTCGTTTAAACAAGCGTCTAGGCCCTAGACTCTAGGGATACGCCTGCAACTTTCCTTCCTGATTGCGCGCTTGCGCGTGACTGTGGCGCCGATTTCAAAAGCTTGGCTCACCTCCTCTATCGGTGCCCTCGGCTTGCGTCCGGCAGGTTTATAAATATATGTCACATAAATTATCTATGTACAGTGTTGGAATATCTACCACACTGTGAAATTTTCTTCTTATAGGAAATTGGATACGCACCAATAGAACTTTAGTTAATCTTAAAGAGCAACGCACTTTCTTAATCAGATGTAGAAAAGAAGCTCTGATTCCAGCACATATTCAACATCAGACAAACAAATGTAACATACACAATCTAAATTATAAATTAATTCCAAAATTTAAAAAAACTAAATTAATTTATCAA